>LKNJ01002924.1:21875-52456 GCA_002120245.1 Maccullochella peelii | reverse complement strand
GGGGGGGGATTGTATCACAAAAGCTAGAAAGACATACTCTAAGCTGATATCAACTTCTATTTTATGTCTGCATGCCAGACATTTTTTCAACTTAACCTTTGTGAAATTTACCATTTTTTGAGCCATATTAGCAAACGAGGAAAAAAGTGAATTATTGAACAAGATGTCGAGTTTTGCTGCTGCATTTTGCTCATGTGCTCCTAAATGACACCAGTGCATCCTTAAAACAAGGGCTGAGCAACGTGGTTGAAATCATAATCATGATATTGTAATGGATATTTTCCAATATTAATGTATATCACCATATGGCAAATGCATGTAAAATCTAACTGGTGTCCAAAGCAATGGGTGTTCTCTGTTTTACATTACTGGAGACCAAACTGTTTATAATTGTAAAGCAGAAACTTCAGTAACTATTTTAGTTTCTGTCTCAGGAACTGGATAAAAGATATTTCTGGAACGAGTGCACAGAAGCAGCCTGAGTGTGAGGAGAAGGGCTGAAGCTGGAGCGCAGGAAATCTGCGCAAGCAACAATATATCTGAGTGTAAGCATACAGTTTGAGCAGAAGCAGAGTAAATTCAAGTGCAAGCAGGGGCTATTTGAGTGCGAGAGCAGGGTTTTGAGGGGAGAGTATTACAAAATGTGAACATGAAATCAATAAATCATGCTCTCAAAGTGAAAGACCACGCTCTTGATTAAAGATAGGAAAAAAGCACCATATCTGAACACATGAATAATTAAACAGTGTTACTCCGAGGTAGCACTATTAACAGTGTCTTAATGTGATTGTCGTCAAATCACACAAATTAAGAAGAATATGCAATTTCAAAAGTGCGGAGACATACTGTTGTTGTGCATATCATCATGATGTCACTATATAACTGCAGGCCGTCTCTGAGGTGAAAGGAAATTGCATCGCGTGGAGAACGAATGAAAGTGTTAACACGCAGCCAGGCATGTTGGCATGTGGTGTTTCTATTTTGCTTTTAAGTGGTGGGAGATGGCTGGGCTGTGTGTTGGCGTTGCGCAGGTTTTTGAGGAAACCCTGGGATCTTCTGTTTCTAATGTTGCTGTTTCCATGGTAACGTAGGGCTTTCCACATTTCTCTGAGTCTGCCTGCTACGGTGTGCAATAACTACTCACTCATATCGTTAAGTGTGTGTATGTGTTTGTTGTGTGTGTGTCTCTGCATACTTCATATGAGCACGGCGTGGGAACATTCCCGTCCTACAATGTGAGTTTTAAAAATGTATTAATTTTTTGCATTTTTTGTGATATAACAATGCTTCATTTATATGTTGTCATGGTGCCAACTCTACTTGACCCAGCAGAGTGGCTTCTTGACAACAGTCTGCTGCTGTTGGTCAGACAGCCCTGACGTAGCCCAAGGATAGAAGCATGCTCAGTGCTGGAACGGTCCAATCACAAGGCAGACAGAGGGTGGTGGTGGGGTGGGGTTCTCTCTCCAGCCAGGAAACAGATGCAGAAACAATTTCTGTGCTTGTTTCCCCCCCTCCCCATGTTCTGATACCCTGATGACATCATTCTTTGTGTGTGTTGACTGTTCACTATACAAACAAAGTGACATCCACTCTGACAGCAATGAAACCGCTAAGATCACCTGAAGGGAACTTAGTCATTTACTGGATGTTGGTTGATAAATTCCAAGTAATTAATGATTTCCCAACTGGACGTAGAGCATTGTCTACATTCAGTCTGGACGCGTGTGTATCTGTGCATCAGTGTTGGCACATGCTGTGTGTTAGGGCATGAAAGGCAGATTTAACCACTGGAAATAGTCAATCATGAGGGCAGGTTGTCTAATGTGTTCAATGTACAATTCACCTGTTTCTCCTCTTACATCCACCCTTATCCTCCATCCTTCTAACTTCTTAGGTGTTAATCGGTTTGTTTTTTTTTGCTGACTCCTTTGTGCATCTTCTTTTCCCACCTCCTACAGAGGAAGAGCAGCGCAAAGAGAAGGCGCTCATCAGCAGGGAGGCGGAGTCGAGGCTTGTGGAACTTGTGACCTCGTCGTCTCAGCCAGTCAGAACCAACCACATCACATGGGGCGATGACACTCACCGTCAACAGACGCATCACCCTCCCGCCCCTCCGCCCCCCTCTCTCCCACCTCCTCAAGTCCCCATCGCTGTCATCCCAATGGTCCCAGTTGTCACTGCGACGCCCTCGGTCCCACCCCTTCCACTTACAACACAGATTGCGGCAGCAGTGTCGCTCAACAGCTCCTCGCCAGCCAAGAACGCTTCCACCTCTCCGCAGCAGCAGCAGCCAGCCTCTCCTCACCTGTTGTGCGCCCCCCAGATGACGGTAGAGACTGGTCCGCAGCTGTTTGGTATAAAGCCCAGCCAATCACAGCCTCAGGTGCAGATTCAGTACCCAACCTCCATCAGCACTAATGGCGGTGGCTCTCAACATGCACTGGTTGCCCATCAGCCTCCACCCGCATCTCAGCCAAGGCCTAATGGAGTGACAATGGAGGACATGAGGGCGATGGATGGGAAGAGGAGACCAGGAGGGTCAGTTTGTGTGTGTGTATTTGTTAAAGTTGATATAAGAGTGTACATGGGTTTATGGCTGTATTGATCATTTATTTTGTGTTTCCAGAGCGGGGACCAGAGAGGTGCATAATAAGTTGGAGAAGAACAGGTTAGTCATAATAATGTGAACTTGTTGTCGTTGCAGTTGGTGTTAACTCCTTAGGAATTAAGGAAAACAGCCCTTTTTTTTTAGCTTGACCACCACATACACACACATTTTTGTGGTATGAAAGAGTTTCAACAGCTCAAAGGTCATGGCATTTCCTCAACTTAAAGCAAAACCATGAAATCCTTCTCAGGCGTGAACATTTGGAGTTATGAGGTCTCTTTAAACCACAACAACTTGGTTAAGCTCTCAAGCAAATGATCGACTTACTAATAAATGGTGAATATTCTCCACAGTAAGCCAATGACAACCGTATCAAAAGTGTGACTCTTTCTCGTTTCTGACTCTTGGCCCTCCAGGCGAGCGCACCTCAAAGAGTGTTTTGAGACGCTGAAGAAGAACGTTCCAAATGTTGATGAGAAGAAAACCTCCAACCTCAGTGTTCTCCGCAGCGCTTTGCGTTACATACAGGTAGAGTTTGAATAAATTTTCTCAGCTTTCCCGGCATGGTGAGACTGTAAGCCTTTACATACTGGTGTGGTCTGACACAATATTTTGGGACTTGCTTCTTGTTTTCAGCTTTCTCCGGTCTTGAATTGATTGGCTCAGCTCTGGGAACAACACAGGCTTTGGTCCAGTGTAGTTGATATACAATGCCTGTTTTGTTAGCCATTATGCTGTTTTGTGTTGGTTAGTCTCTTGTGACTATGATATGGCACCCGCTAAATAATGGTGAATTAGCCTATAATGAATAAATCCAATGTTTTCCTGAGTCTATACAATGTAATGACTATTTTTTAACACACTTGGAGTTTGCGTTTCTTGAGAACATTTGTTTGCATTGTAAGCATTTCAGAGATTCTTATCTTTTGAAATGAATTGGAAATGTTGTTGTGTAGCTCCATCCTGTAGTCACATAGTGTCATGCAGTATGAAATTGAACAGGAACTGGTTGTCTTGAGAACTTTGTGGGGAAAGATTTGTAGCATATTGTAGATGTGTAGAGAACTAACATGGAGCTGAGGGTGGTGTGGGGGAGAAACTATAGCCTGAAGAGGTGAGTTTTCAGTCGGCAAAAGTAGACGAGGGAAGATTTCTGCACTGTGGCAGAAATGAATCGCAGCCTGGAGCTAGATGCAGTGTTGAGTTAAAGCTTCATGATTTTGAGTTCAATGGAACATCACTCAATGGGGAGTCAGTGGAAGGAGAGAAATTAGGCCGTGAGATGGAAGAACATGTTCAAAACAAGACTGGCTGCAAGATCTTGGGCCAGCCTTCAGGGAGCACAACACAGAGGCAGTCTTTGATGGGAGACGATGATGGTTTGATGTGAGGCAGAGCCAAGCTGCTACTGAGGAAATCCATACTGTACAGCTTACTTCAAGTTTTCACTTTCACAAGTTTTAACAGTAATGCACAGAGGACAGGTCTTCCTATTCACTAGACACAAAAACAAATGCCAACAGTATATAATGGTAGTAGCTACTAGTGCTGAAACAGCCAATGAATCAGTTTGTTGGTCGACAGAAAGTTAATCAAACATTATTAAATATTAACAATATTTTTGGATTTTGGACTCAGACACAGCAAGTGATTTAAAGATGTTCCTTTGAGCTTTGGGAATTTATCAAGGGCAATTAAAACTATTTTCTGGTTTTTATAGACTAAATGACTAATGTATTGCTTAATCAAAAATATAATCAGTAGTTGCAACTCAAGTAGCCACACAGCTACCAGTAGATACTTGTTGCTTACAGTGTTTCCCTCAGCCCATACTGCTGCAGAGTGTGGGCTGCAGAGACCGGTTAATAGAGCAATATGGTTGAAAACAACGTTACAGTATTAATAATAATAATTTTCAGTATCATGAGATGGCTAATATCTGGAAAATCACATATAAAATGATAAAACTAAATGGTTAAACCCAATGAATTGCATCACATTTGACAAAACTCTTCATATGTGTTGTGTGAAACCTAAACTAAGATGCCTTTTTTTGTTTGTGTTAAAGCAAAATTAACCTGGAATCATTAATTTGTTGATATGAACACAATATTAATCTACTGTAAGTCAGTCACATTAATATTGAATTATTTTTCAATTACCAAGGCAACCTAACATAGCTGCACTATCCCCAAACCTGAATTGTATTAAATTATTTAGAAATTAAAGTTGAATGTCCAGCCACTGCTCTGTATATTTCTCCATGTCCCTGTTTTGGCACCTTCTCCTCTGATATATATATAATATGATCGGTAGGTTTTTATTGTAGATGAGTGACTCGCCCCCTCCTTTTTTTTCAACCCCCCCTTCTCTCTCTCGTTACTTCTCCTCATGTAAACCTGTAAGCCTCAGTCGCTCTCCCTCTCCCTGAGCCATGTGAGATCTGAGCACATGGCTAGCGCAAGCCTGGTGACGTCACCGTAGCTCACCCACTCCGATCTGCTCTGCACCGCTAGATTGCAGAGAGGGAGAAAGAGAGTGTGTCAGGTACCGGGTACAGCAATGTTTCCATGGTTATAACAGTGGGATAGGTACAGATTTGCATCAGATTTTCTTTGTCTTTCAATCCTCTGTCCATCGTTGTGTCCCCCTGCTGCCTCTAGAACACTTGGTAACCATAGCAATGGAGCGGCAGGTGGCGAGGGCACTGTAGTCAGTCCGTTCCTCCATGTTTGTCTGCATGGGTGAGTGGTTTAGTCTTTACATCACACACACGCCCTCATACACAATCAGACTGTGGTTATATTGGTCTTTTTGTCAATGTGTATGAATGATGGAGCACCGATGTGAGCTTTCAGGACTTCCTGAAAGCATTCCCAGTCACTTCTATCGGAAATTCCTTGTCTTCATATCAACCTTGTGAAGATCACACGTCTACACAGATGAATACATGATGAAGGCAAAGACACCTGTCAGGCTAAAATATTGTCACACTCGAGTCTTTTTCACCTTTTTTTTTTATTGGAGGGGACGTGTTGAAAGAGGAAGGATAAAGGAGGCATAGATGAAGTGGAGGAGGAGGGGAAAAGGGGGGGAAGGGTGTCGAGGGAGCGATGGCTGGGGGAGTAGAAGGAGAGGGAGTGTGGGATGGAAGTGAGGAGGGGGCGGGGGTTGGGAGTGATTCGAAGCACCCGACTGGCAAACGTTCAGTCATATCACTCCTTATATGTCATTACCCACATGCTTCACCCAATTAGATAGCTCCTTTTTTTTTTTTTTTTTTTTACAAACTGCTGCTCAAGCAGCCAAATCCTCACGGATGAGGTTGCCAAGGAAACTGCTATGGGTGACAGCTGTTTCCTTGGTGATTTGCTGCAGGCCTAATGGTGTCTGGGCTTGTATGGGAAGACCTTGAAGTGGTGTTCATGGATGCCCATGTGCACATACATAAGTAGTCCCTCTGTAGTCAGATTGTGCTAGATCTATTGACTATATGTGTGTCAGTAATGTCATGCTTTGTCTTGAAGTCTTGTAAAAGGAGTATATTCAGTGAGTGCATATGCAGCAGACATACAATAGCAGTTTATAGTCAGGCATGAAATAACAAACATGAATCAGCTGGAAGAACTTTTCTAGTAAAAACAGAAAGTTGCTATTTAACACAGACCCACCAATATCATTTAACTCTGTGTTCAGATGTTAGGACTATTAGGACATCATTTGATGTGATTTGCTGTTATTTCCAAAACCACCTCTTCTTCACTCATGACCTGTAAAAACAGCCCCTACCATTATGGGGAAAAGGCGTTGGATGAAAGCTGTTATAAGATGACAAAGTTCACCGGGTCTGGACTGGTAGCTGTAGCAAAGAGGGCTGTGAATTAGGACGGGAGTGGTGAGGGCATCACATACCTGCAGAGAGTGCTTATTTTCTGTACTTTCTCTTGTATTTACATCCTTATTTTCTCTCTTGTGGTTTCACCAGTAGGACAGGAAACTGTTTTCTGACAGGTCTCTAATTTATGTTGATTAATCAACAAGTCATTACTAATATTTAGTTTCCAGTGATGCTAATGCTAATGCTAGTGATATAATGAAATCAACCAGCTGCACACGGCAGAAACCTACCAGTAGCAGTTGACTGGTTTCAGTTTACCAACATATAATCCCATAGCCCCTTCCTTCCCCACCTCTCCATCCTCTGTGCTCCTTCACCCATTTTCCTCCTGTACCTCCCCTCTCCCTCCTCCCTCCTCCCCCTTCTTTCTAATTCCTCCCTAGTAATCTGTGTTAATGTCCTTATCCCGTCGCACTGTTTGGTGTTCATGTGTCAGCTGACCCACACATAAACTGGGTCACAGAGACGCCGTGGTGGGGCTTGGAAAGCTGTGCTCTGTCTTTCTAAATCTTTCTGTTCAGTTTTCTTTCTTTCTGTGTCTCCTGCTGTGTTTTTCTTCCTCATTTCACTTGTAAATCCTCAAACACACATGCAGCTTACTCCTCGGCGCATGGCAGTGCTGAGCTAGATTTTAATACTTTCATTAGAAGTTGGTGGGATGATGAGTGATTGGTGGAAATAAAACATGGCAGCAGGACGTTTACTCCCACTCTGACCCCGTTCGCTCGAAAAACAAGCGTGACACCCAGGAAATGGGAGGAGCTGAAGCAGATGATGGCAACAAAAGCAGTATGAACATGCTTGAATTTGCATGCGTGCCTTCCTGCTGGTGTTTGAAACGGGGGTTCAGCATGGAGAATAATGTGTTTCAGGATTGTGCAAGTTGTGAGAAATGTGGGAGTGGCCAAGACTTCACAGAAAAGAAAGTTGGCCTTAATTCCCTTTTCTGTTGCGACGTCAGTTCTTTACGGATATTTAAAACTAATTCTAGCTTCACAGCGCGTACATACAGTATGTTGTCAAGTATATTTTATTACTTTATTAAGAAGTTTCCATTTTTTTATGATCTGCTTCTGTTTGCCTTGTTAATTTGCTGTTGCTGCTGTTTACTTATTAATGCAAACGCAACACTTCCTCCATATGTTTCATATTAACACATTTCCAGGGGGAATAATCCCTCTACTTCCCTTTAAGGCTTTTATTGAACGCTTCTGTAGGAAGTTTTGACCTTCTTTAACAGCAGTTTAACACTGAGGGGGAAAAAACAAAGCAGTATTGGATCAGAACCAATGAAGTGAGTGAGGACAGTATTTTTTGTTAAAAAGAAACTCAGTATGGAATAACTGTTGTACTGATTGTAACAGATATTTTTTCCACATTTGTTTTCTGGCCTTTATTTGTACTACACAACCATTCACATTTTCTTAATTATACCATGATTGTCTATTAGAAGTTAGGAGTCTTTTTACATGTACTAGCGATCTGCTCTGCTGTCTGTGTCTCTCCTGGAAGACTCTGAAGCGGAAGGAGAAGGAGTATGAGCACGAGATGGAGCGTTTGGCCAGAGAGAAGATTGCTACGCAGCAGCGGCTGGCCGAGCTGAAGAACGAGCTCGGCCAGTGCATGGATGTCATCGAGATCGACAGACTCCTCCGACAGACCATCCAGCCAGAGGATGACCAGGCCTCCACGTCAACCGCCTCAGGTACAGGGATGAGATGCAACAACTCGCAGGCACACATTATATATTACCTGCATACCTGATACCTGGTTAAATGCACAGTACATACACACGGCACTGTTTCTTGGATCGTATTGTGATGACTAACAGTTTCCTCTCTTGTCTACAGAAGGAGAAGACAACTTTGACATAGACGAGGATGCCCCCGCTCCCATTCCTGCTCCCACATCCCTCCCCAAACCAACACCTCCCATCTTACAAGCCCAGCCGCTCCTCACCCCTCACCTGTCAATCCAGCACACCACCCTGTCTCTCAATGGAGTCCTGACCACGTCCTCCCCCTCTGCCCCCCCTCAAGCCATCGCCCCTGCTCCGGCCCCAGGTCCAACCCCAGTCCATCCCATTCAGCCCACGGCTGTGCAGGTCCAGCCCACCGTCATTGCTCATGCCGCCGTCTCCCACCCGTCGGTCATCCAGGCTGTCAATCACGCCCTGCCAGCCAATCACAAGCACCTAACACACATCGCCCCATCACCTGGCCCCACCCCTCAGGCAATCGCGGCGGCTCCAGCTGCCACTCACCAGCCGATAGCCGCCCAGCCCATCGGACACATCACCGTCCACCCAGTGGCTCACCTGGGAGGGCCCCTGCCATCCCACCTCCCGACTCTCTACCCCCAGGGCGTGTCTGTCTCCCAGCCCACCATGGTGGGCCACATCACTCACACCTTCACCCATCACACCCTGCCACACGTCCAGGCTAATCCTCAAGCTAACACTAAAGGAGCCCAGGTGAGCAGCGCAGCCATGATGAGCCAGGGGAGCCCGTCGCTAGGGAAACCCACAGCAGTGCTGGCCCCCCACCCACAGCTGGTTGGACAGGCTGCCGTCCTCAATCCTGTCACCATGGTTACAGTCCCAACCTTCCCTGTCAGCACACTCAAACTGGCCTGAAAGAGTAAAAAAACAAACATGGGATGGACTTATGGATGGATGGAAAGCAAGAGAAGGAGAGAAAGATTCAGAACTACTGGATGAGGTTTCACACTCCTATCACTAATCAATAGCAGATAATCTCTGACAGACACATGAAAATTTACAAAAAAAAACCAACTTTTTTGGACAAGTTATGATGAATATCTCCAGAGATATTTTGTGAACAATAACATTAAAGCAGAGTCAGTGGGTCAGGCCATTGTTTGTGAAAATAAGACTGTGACATTTGTCTGCGCTGCAAAGACAGGAACTCTGTTTTTCCTTCCTTCCTTCCTTCCTTCTCTCCTTCCTTTACAACCAGAAGCACTAACATAATAAGCTCAGTTCACACTCAGGCATCAAGGACTTACCTTAACTATTCATTCACTCACTGAGGGAAACCGCATGAAAGAGAGTTGTTTGTCGTTAGGCTCTTGCCGTGGTGATACAGTATGTGTCTGTTTTTTGTATTCATGTAATCATGATGTCGTGGAATAATGTCACTGATGTGTTTGAGAGCAGGAGGAGGGAGCTCAGTGGCCTCGCTGATCTGAATGAATTACACACAGGGCTTTGATCAAGTGTGAAGTCAACCACGTTACACAGTCAGCCAAATAGAGCTAAAGCAATGCCACTTGCTGATGCAGTTCTTCACTTTTTTGTCGTCAGGAATATTGTAGTTCCGCGACAGGAAAGTTCCTTATTTATATTGCTTCTAGTTTTGTTTTCCTGCTTCGCTTTTGCCACCGATCTTAGTACAAAACTTGCTCCATGAAGTGACTGTTAAGCCTTCTCCATTTTCGTCCAAAGGAAGGCTCGTCACCACTGCGCTTGGCACCAAACCCCTTGCAAGTAGTTTAAGAGAAAGAATGAGCAGTGCAATAATAAAACCGGATCCAATCTGCAGTTTTGCAAAAACTGCAAAAAAGATTTATGTGATTTATGTTCTGCTGTCAGCTTTTGTCACACCTGTCCCATTCAACAGTGGAGTTATTCATCCACTACCCCTAATGGCTTTCTTTTTTGAGGGCGACTCCAAAACAGTAGAGTGTCCCTCCAAATATGGAGCAACTCCAGGAATGAGGGGCAACGTTAAAGGGGGAAAATTAGGGCAATGATTGCTTGGTTTACTTAACATACAGTAAGCACCTGTTTTTACTGGCCTTGGGGAGAAGTCATGTCTAGAGACAACATGACCTTTGCCTGTTTGTTATTGCACATTGACACTGGATTTCCTCCAGGAAACCACAGACTTAAAAGTAGAGCAACAAGTTTGAGCTCAGCAGACTGGAGTTAAATAAAAAAAAAAAACAAGTTTCGATTAGACATTGGCTACAGTTTGCAAAAGCAATTCAAGCAGTCATTTAAATGTATAAAGATGGTGCACTCCAGTTTTGACGTGATTACCTGTCCTACAATGTCGGCTCTCTTTTAAGGGCTTTTGACAGAATTGCGGTAATGTTAAAGGCTGTCAGATTGTTTTGATCCTTCTTAATTTGTGCACACAACGTACAGAGGTGGAGACCTGATGAGATGATTTCACTGTGAGAAATCAAATCTACTCATACACACCTGCAGATTTGTCATTTAAGTATGTTGATTCAAGTCTTTGCACTTGAGGGTGATTTTTGAAGCAAAGAGGCTTTATAATTTTCCAGGAAACCAGCCAGAATCATTCCAAAACTCCCCAGCAGTGTTTGCTTGTGCATTACATCGGCTTTTGATAAAATTGTTCATCAGCCAAGATTCTGTTTTCAAACCAATCACACCCGGTTATAGACCGTAGGACAGCGGTAATGTCGTACATCATGCTGAACAAGAGTCTACATGGAAAGTGCTTTTTACAAATGCCTGAAATGTGTGTTTATGTTGACATCCTGTACAACCGCCTGTTACTGCTCTGAAATCATTCAGTGACAGGGTTTTCCTCATGGTGTTCCCTTAACACACTGTAGTGCAATACAGGTTTTCATCCTCTTCACTCTAGTGCAACAGCTCCCTCTGCTGCCTCATCCCAGACCTCATTCTGATGTTAACTCGTACACAGCACTCGGGGCACAACACAAACTTCCTGCACTGGCTTTTAAAATCTGGAAATATAAAGACACATTGAGTGTAAAAGTTCGGGGGGGGGGGAATTTAACTCGAGAAATAATCCTGAAGTTCGTACTGCATTATATTACATGCAGTATGGAACTTTCACAACTGCTGAGAAGATTGTGAGATGTGGATGAAAGCTTCAGAAAAGCTAGTAAGTGGCGCTTGAGTTTAGATTTTTCTTGTTTGGATATAGCACAAAAAATATGAAAAAGGCATTGTTCAGACCTAAGATCAGTTTGCATTTTATTGCAGTTTTGTGGAGAAGAATTTTGCAGCGACACATGACCTTTCTTTGACAGTGATGTTGTCCAATCGACCATTAAGCTAAATTCTCTGCTCCAGTCAAGAAAAGCAGTTTCAAATGTTTTGTTCATGTTCAACATGGAAAATGTGTTGTGACACCCACTTTTCTTGTGTGTGTGTGTGTGTCCTTTTTGTGTGTATGTCTGTGTGTTTATGTGCACATACTCAAAAAGTTCATGGCGTCACAGCCTTCTTGCCAGCCTTATACATGTCACACCATAAAATCTCTCATCTGTGTATGTAGTCAATGTTGCGTGGATCTGCTCCTCGCCTCTTCTGCTGTTTCTATGTTATGTCTGTATATGTGACTGTATTCAATATGTTTTATATTCTGTACTATAGTTAATCCTACTGTACTTGTAGCATGGCTCTAGTTTTTTGCCCTGTGTGTGTGTGTGTGTGTGTGTGTGCGGCAAGCAGGCTATTTTTTTACACAGAGGTGATTTATGGTATGAGCCTGTTTGGGTGCTATCGTGTGTGCCTATACCCAGTATTCCTGAACACTGTGACAACTCTGGCAAAACACGTAAACATTGAGCGAATGGAAGAGACAAAGATTTACTGTCCTAATAGTTTGTTGTTGTTGTTGTTGTTTTTTTTAAAAATGTTTTTAAGTTTTCCATTTTGTGGGTTGGACTGAGACATGGAGTGGAAAAAGGAAAAAAAAGAAAAAGGAAAAAAAAAGTTGCTCTTTTCCTGATAACATAATAATGTCTAATATTCAATTTGAGTTTTGTAATATTTGTATGTATGTATGAAAGTTTTGTAAATTTGTGATTGTATGCATGTTTTGGCATATGAGTGTATGTATCTTCAAATTTGAAATGCTTGTTTCTTTTTTGGTTTTGTTTTGCATGTAGACTGCCGTTTAGTTTTTTTTGTTTTTCTGTTTATTTTTGGGACCATGTACAATACTGTATAACGTGGGCAGGATCTTGGACCTCATGCTACATTGATATTATATATGAATATAAAAACATGTTTTCCCTATGGAGAAAGTTTTAAGTTATATATCGCCTGTACACTTTGGGCTGCCTTTTAGATTGAAACTGTCCACTGTTTAAGATAATGATGATGATGGATAAAACATATTAATAATGAAGAATTATGCTGATGAAATAAAGATTCTTAATAAATCTTATTACATTTACAACACATCCTGCTCCTGTGTTTGTTGCTCTTGTGTACAAATATAAACAGACAATCTGCACATGGAAAGCTTTTTTTTTTTATTGTATGTTTTGACTTTTTTGTCCTTATGAAACAGCAAAATTAAAAATACAAAAAAAGAGAAACTCGCAAGTAATAAAACATGAAAAATGTAGTTTACATATTTAAAACCCAACCTTAATGTCACTACAATTACCCCTAGATGGCAGTGTTACACCATTATGAGGGTTACTAATCAAGGAGACTTCCTGGAACACATTAATAAAACAAATGGGGAAAAAGTAATTAATTGTAGCAGCAGAGCAACTGTGTCTTTGGATGGAGTGACCATGGATGTTTTATAAGAACTAGATACCGGACAAATCAGCAGCCACCTCTCTGGCTGTGCTGCATCTGCTCCTGAATCCTCTCCAGCACCTCCTGCATCCTCCTCAGCTACAGAGGGGAATAAATGAAGGAGCGGTGATTACCTCTGTAACTGAATGAATGAATGAGTGAGTGAGTGAGGCAGTGAGAGAAACGTACCTCTTCGTCCTTCTCAAAGATGACTCTTTCCCTCTCGGTGTCAACAACGGCCAGCGGCAGAGGAAATTCTGCCTCGCTCACCTCTCGATACTTCTCACGCAAACTAAAACCAATATTCACACCCACATACATATAAAGAAGAACACCACCTATCTCAATCATCACAGAAAAAATCTGACATCAGTAGTATTTTTATTTTTAAAAGCCTATGTTGTATGTTTAAATGTCCTGAAAACAAATCCCTCTCCTCCTAGAAGCAACAAGGTCAGAGGTAAGTGTAATAAATCAATCAAACAAACCGTGTGCATCCTGACTCCACCCACCTGCGTTTCCTCTCCTGCACCACCATGCGCGTCATGTTCTGGATGCACTGGGCTCTGTAGTTTTCGTAGTGCGTCTCCCGCGTCACGTCCTTCAGGTCCTGCATGTGCGTCCTCACCAGCATGTTCCTCAGCAGCAGGAAGTCTGAGTGAGCTGGGTCCTCCACTGATCACGCAACGACAACATGCTACTGTATCAGACTGGGTTTTCTTTGTTATCAAATAAAACAGCAGCTCTGTATAGAATTGATACAAAATCAAGGTGCTAAAAAGAGATTATAATAAATGCACTGATAGTCTGCGAAGTATAAGTGAACCAAAAATATCTACTGAGAAAACTATCCATGTAAAATAAATAAAAATATAAAATACCACCCAAGTAAAACTTGCCAAAACAACAGTAAAAGCTAACTAAAAACAAAACATTTAAATAAAAAACTATAAATACTGAGTATGTGTTTGTGTGTAATACCTTCCACCACACCCCAGGGATAGACACGACCCCTGAACTTGCGACCATTACTCTCCACCTGAACATTACTCCCAATTACTGCAAACGGGATGCTGTCCTGCAGAGAGAAGTAACAACAACAAACAGTCTTAACGTGGATGAAACGGCACATTTCAGCCATGAGAAATGAAAGAGCCAACTGAACAACCTTCAGTATCTGGTCCTGTTTCTTAAAGTCTTCGTCCTCGTCTGAATCACACTCAGGAAACTGGTATATGTCGATCCCAAACTGCTTGATCTCCTCTCTGATCTAGAGTACACAAACACATTGAAACAATAAGTTTGAGAGAAATAGACAAAAAGAAAAAGAAAACTTCTCTCTTGACAGAGATTGGTGGGCCTCAATACCTGAACTCTCCCTGAACAATCCATAGAAACACTGAGGTGACAGTAACACTGACATAACTAAAATGCTATTGCAAACACCATTACAAAGGTGTGTTATTAGGTCCTTTTTCTGGAGCTTCCAAGTCACATTCGATGACTGATCTTTGTTGAGACACATGCAAGTTGCATTATGGTAAGCAGATCCAGTGTTTTTGGTTTTTGGTACCATGGTTGTAGGCTCTTGTTTAATCTGCCTCTCATAAGTCCCCAGACTTTATGGAAGTGCAATGCTCACTGAAGTACTCTTTTAGGTACATACCTTACTATTAACACAGTAAAGAACCTGTGGCTTCAGCCATGTGTCTCGGTTCAGGGCAGTGGTGTCTATGAGTGTGTGTTTATGCTCTCATACCTTCATCTTCTTTCTGTAGACCTCTGCTTGTGTCATGCCGTCAGCTTTGGCCAATACAGGCACTATGTTGACTTTTTCATGCAAGGCCTTCATACACTCCACATCCAGAGGTCGAAGACTGAAGGGAGAAAAACACACATGCATGTGTGTGTGAATGCACACACACAGAAATATGCCCAACAGATACTGAACAACTTTTAGGTGAGGCTGTTGCAGTATTGTTTAGCTAGTAGTTCAGCTTCATGTGCAGAGGTAAAACATCAGCGTACCCGTGGCCAAATGGCGAGATGAAGTAGAGGCAGCAGTGGACTCTGTTGTCCTGGATGTTCCTTCTGTTCAACCCGCTCTCATCTCTGAAGTACTGTTCGAACTGCTGGTCAATGTAGTCTTCTATCGGCTTCCAGCTAATGCAAACACATAAACAACATAACAGTGGTGGAGAACTGACAGTTTATAACGTGAGCTATTTCAAAATAAAAGCGTATTCAGTGTGCTTGTGGTGCCGTCAGTTGAAGTCTGGTTCAAGATCTTGGAGCCTGTCTCTGCTCTAATGTTCAACTGTGTCCAATAGAGCAGTAGTGTGTCATCTCTGGGTCAAGCTGGTTTGAGTTTGCAGGAGAAGAACAATGCTGCAGGCGCATGTTGATGACCTCACCTTTCTCTGTTGTTGATGGCATCTCCGAACCCTGGTGTGTCTATGATGGTGAGCCTCAGTTTGATTCCTTTCTCCTCAATGCTAATTGCGTGTTTGACGATGTCGATTGTTTGACTGATCCGTTCTGCAGACACATACATGCGCAAAGTAACTAAATCTACACAGGCACCATGTTAACAGTGTGTGCAAACATGTACAAGAGTGCGCACACACACACACACACTTTAAGGTCAGAGAGTAGTAGTGAGACCATACATCTACATAGCCTGATTCCAGCTACTTTCCTTCTTCATTTACATGGACAACATAAACAATAGAACTAATCTCACCTTGTGCATTAGGAACCTTCCTATCTTTGTAGAGGTCCGTGAGGAACAAACTGTTGATTAGTGTGGATTTTCCGAGGCCAGACTCCCCTACAAAGAGGAAGAGAGAGGCTCTACAACACTGATTTTTGAAGTAGCGTGAGTAAAATATCACATCCAACATATAATCGCAAAACCATTACCAAAAATGAAAGTACTTCTTCACACATAAAACAAGAAGATGTCAGTTTATTGACATCCACTCTGATGTTATCAGCTGAAACCTTTCTTGATGTTTGTATGTGATGGTGTGATTCTCCTTATAGGAGAAATGTTACATTCAGTCCTAATAGCCTCAATCAAACCAGAAAGTATCCCAGTTAGCAGACATATGGGAGGACTCACCTGCCACCATGAGCGTAAATGTGAAACCTTTCTTCACTGTCTTTCTATGAACCTGGTTTGGCAATGTGGCAAAACCCACATACTCCTTGTCCTGATCCTGCAGAAAGAAAACAAAAACATAACATGTGTGTATCTGCATGTTGTTTATGGGTATATATAATAGTATATTATATATTAATGGTATTTAATAGGTGAACTCAAATTGTTAGTTCAAATATCACACTAAATACTGAGATATTATTAAATTTTTTCTCTTTCAATACAAGTATACCATCTCCACTGCCTCCTTGAGCCACAGTGCTCTATATCTAACATAAGGAATTAAGTTTTCATTATATAGTATTGACTCATACAGCATTTCTGTTGCAAAAACAAGTACAGGTAAGACAGAGGGCATCGAAAGCCTGAAATGACAGCATTGGAGGTGATCAGTAAACCTGTCAGACCTCAACAGATATATTCTGATTTCCACTCTGGTGCAAGAAAAAACTTATTTACTTAAAATCCTTACATACTGCTTTGTGAACATGAAACTGATATTGTAAATTTCATGTGGGTGTACTTATTGTATTATGTGAATACTAATTATGTTACAGTCATGGCAATTAATAATTTTTTCATTGCCATCTTTTCAATCTCCAATCACTCAAAAATAACTGCATCACAAAAGCAGACAACGTGACAATAGACAATAACAGAAAATAACTTGCAGTCATCATAAAGATGCACATGCACAGGTAACAAAAGCACACAGAAGCACACCTCTGGAGAGTCGTAGGGGTCGAAGCGTCCCCAGGAGCTGTGTGGACGCGAGGCTGGGCTGAGTGGACAATCCATAGACACCTGAGAGACGAGCTGCCTCCTCAGTGGCACGGGCTGAACGCGATTTGGTCTGCGAGGGACTGCTGGAGAGCCAGCAGGGAGGCAGGGGGTGGGACGGGGTAGAGGGGGAGTCCCGGGAGGGCTGGTTAGTGTCCCGTTGACACGGTTGACTGGTGCCTGGTGGCCTGGTTTCTGGTGCCGTTCACCAGGCTGAGAGATGGGAGGCAGATCCCTCATGGCGTAAGGAAACTGAGCGTCCTCCTGGTCCTCAATGGACAGGCTGGACAACTTCAGTAGAACAGAAGGCAGCAGAGTTAGACATGGTTTTATATGGGGGATCAAAAGTCTCAAAAATATAACTCACTTTTAATCAAAACTAAAAAGGAAGAGATCTTTCTTTCCTATTTACTGATCTGCTTGGGGAAATGATGGCACAACAAAAATATTTAGCATTGACATTTAAGAGAAATAAAAACATAAAACTGTATGCTTGTTAAAAAAAGGAAATTAAAACTTTACATCTTAGGCATTACATTGAGAAAAATGTGGATAAAAACTTCTATTTTGCTTTTTTAGCTTCATGAATTTGACATTTATTATTTTCAAAATATCAGCTGAAGATGAACAAGCCTTAACTGACAGGAGAATTGTTCTGCAATGCAGTACTATATACTCTAAGTTTAATTCTTGCAGTCAGGTGAGGAAAGGGAGAGGGACTGGCAAGCTGAAGAAATGTCAAACCCTGCAACACAAAAACAACGCTGCTGCAGTTTGCCACCTATTGTTCCTGTCAAGGGGCTCTGACCACAAGACGTAGATTACTTTGACTAATGTCGAGTCCAAACTGAAGGACAAACAGAAAGCTAATAGGAGCATGGAAATCTTAATATCTGCAGTTAATTAAACTGGTAATCAGAGGTCTCTTCCTTTAAGAGCAGTTACAATTATTGGAGTTAGAAAGGATTATTATTCCAAACAGGATACTAAAAAGAAAAAAAAGATTTTGGTTATTCCACTTTGATTTTGAGTCATTTTCCCTCAACTGTTTGAGTATGAGGCTGTTAGAAATTTTTTATTTTTTAATCTATGCATGTATATTATAATGGATATCAAATATAGGTTGTTGGCATGGCACTACAATAACACTACAGGTATAAAGACAAACACTAACTGGCTGCTGGTGGCCTCAGTCAGGGCCATGACATGTTGAGTGTGTGTCTTCTGTCTGTAGTGATTGACTACACCCTTTTCTCCGCTGATTAGCCCTGGCCTGTGATCCCATTATACCATTACAGAGGCCTTTGTCCATCTGTCCAGGCAGGGACGAACAACAGACAGTCTGGAGTTGGAAGTTAGTAAACACTAGGGTCAAACTGTATATACTAGCTGGACTGAATTAATCGTTTTTATCATTTTTAAGGAGAATCTTTCTGTATGGAGCTCTACTCACCACCATGAGCAGCTAGGACAGCCGAGTCTCCACACCTGCTTTACAGGTGATACATACTTCTCCAGTCTCACACTGTGCTCACACTGTCTTGTTGACCAGGTCTAAAGACAGCAGAACAACACAGCCCACAGTGCTGCTGGCCTGATCAGGGTTCGTCTGGCGTCCATCTACCTGTCAGCTCTTATTACCCACAAAGCTTTGCAGCAGGCTTAACCCAGCTTCTAATGCTCTGACAGGGTGGGGGGTTGGAGATTTAACTCTTAAACACACACACACACAAGCTATACACTATCATTAAAGACTGTTCTTCAAACGCATCCTACCTCATTTTCTGAGAAAGTTGCAGCTTTTTTGAGCAGAGTGGATAGCATATGTAAATGTGGGAAAAAATGTATAGTTCGTAAAAAAAGAAAATACAAATGCAGAAAGACTTGTTGCATGTGTATAATGAGAACAGAAAATTATCACTATTGATCCTTGCATAAATACATGAATAAAAAAGTCAGTAGCTTTATTATACCCTCCTCATATCAATAAACAAAGCTTTAAGATAAAATGCAGAACTATACGTTTCAACTAGTACAAAAAAACACTGAATGGACTATAACAACATTTTCTCCCGTAGTTTATATCACACACATGAGCAGGTCTACACTGACAGGGGTAGGGTGATACAAATATGACAGTAAATAAGGTGCAAAAAGGCTACCAAGTGCCATACACAAATATAAATCCCTGCAGGAATATTATAGGCTGCTATAGTGATTTTTCAGTTGGATGAGCAATTTATATTACAGAGACTATTATTGAGGTTACTTCAATAAATCGTTGATGCAACCTAGTGTTTATGTCCAGTGATATAGACAGACGTACCTTTTTTACTGCTGCTGCGGAACCTGACCGGAGACGACATGCGCTCCATGATGCTGCGGGCTTCTCAAACTGTCCCCAGATCAGAGGCAGAAAATGGATCAACTACAATGTTAGTGATGCCGAAAACTATAACAAACTGCACAAGAACTAATAAAATGTGATGAGGCATGTGCGTGACTGAGCTTCGGGTGCCGTCCGCTCAGTCCTGCCGCTCTCACGTGGTTTTAAAGCGTGCAGGACAGTGAAACCAGGCAGGTTGATATTCCTCTAACAGCTCAGTGACTCGACAACAGTTACTACTGTAGTGCTATCAGGGTTGTTTCGTGGTACATCACTGCCACCTGGTGGGCAGATACAGATATATAGTAAAGTGAAGGCTACCGAGTGGAACCCAAAACTCTCATTTCTACACTCCTTTCATAACAACTACAACGAATAATAATAATATCCCCAAAACTACTATTACTGCATTTTTTAATTGATTGATTATGATGAACACTATGCTCATACCAAACGGAGTAGGCTAACGTGTGAAGTGCTGAGGGCACACAACAATGAGTATCATGGCAAAAAAAATAATATAAAACGTCCATAGAAACTTCTTAAACCAATATTGTAAGAGCCAGAGTGAATTTTGTAATATAGGTTTGTGATTGTTTATTTTTTCATTTATTGGTTGTTAATTTTGTTAGTGTTTGTGATTATTGGTATTTATTAGTGGGATCACGGTGATAATTGAGAGTTGGGTCACATGGATATGGGCGGTGACACTCCTAGTTGATTTAAGTACCTGTGTCAGGTGGCAGGTAGAGAGAGTGGGTGAGTGGGCTGCTTTCAGTTTGAGCACTGTGATGATAGGTTTTGCGTACGTTATACTGAGTTATCCTTTTTTTCATTTAATAAAAGTTATTTAACTAATCCTACTTTTGATCTCAGTGAATCTTTTTTGTCAGCGCGTCAAACAAGGTTAACCAGGCCCGACTTCAGCCTCTCAGCGACTTTTTGTTTGTTTTCCGTAGTCGCTATATTTTTGTCAACAAAAAAACACGGCATCGAAGGAAACATCACCACACTGCGCAACGGATCAATGATTAACTGGAAAAGGATGAAACGAGACAATCATCGGAGATAAATCACGGAGGTAGGCACTGGCTGTTAATTGTTTGGGAGCTGCAGACGAAGCGAACCACAGCCAGGTAAGCTTACTGGTGGATGTGTGCATTAAGCTGTAGGCTATATTAATGGAAGGAATGCGGCTTGCATGTTTACTGCCGTTTGTCCGTTGGGGACGGATGCCTTATTGATTGATGGTTGAATCACGCAGCGCGCTGGCATTAAAGTGATTGAAGGCTTCCTCTTGCTTCATATTGGGTAATCCCCCCTCTGTCTTTTTGAAGTTGCTCTGCAGATGTGGGAATGTGATGTTTGTTGGATGAATTTCCTTTCGGTCTGTGGATGTGTTTTAAATGCACAATGTATTAAAATCGAAGAGGAAATTAAAGAAGGAAAATTAGTCAATTAAATGCTGGTGTTGCATGGAGTGTGGGAAAAGAGAAACTAAACTCACTGCCAAGGCATTGGTAAATAAAATCGAAAAGTTACAGCGGGGAACGCAAAATCATTGTGAATAAAATCAAAGGGCTCATACTGGAAATGAAATCACTTATGTAAAGGAAGGAAAATGCTTCACATGTGCAACCCCATTTGGAGAGTTTAATTAAATTTTGTGAAAATGCCACTGTGTCACATAATATGTTGATTCCATTACTCCCTGAAAATTAACACAATAATCAAGAGGAATGGTTTGCCAGCATTGTGAAATACAGTAATACATTTAAAGAGGATGTCAAGCAGTGGTTGAGTGAATCTGAGGAATTGCTCCATAATGGCAGCCTTGGTCAATCTGATCCTGCTGCAACAACTGAAGGAGTGCTCTACTTTCCAATAGCAGATGAACCTCAAGTACCACTGCAAACTGTGTCCATAATCATGACAGGTGATCTGCAAGATTATGTAAAACCAAGCGACAGCGTGTCAAATGTGGGAAGCAGGGCAACCAGATCACAAAAATATAGGTTACCAGGTGTAACCCCAGTTCTGAGTATGTGAGAGGCCCTCTAACTGGCTTCGCTATTGGTTTATCCCCTCGCGGCTCCGCCTCGTCAGCTGATCAAAGTCCATGTACTCTCTGCCCCCGGGGGTAGCTCCTCCCCTATAAGACACCTGGTCCATACCTTGCTCGTCTCCCTTGAAACTTCAGCAGCCATGGCCAGCTGGGGACGGTGGTTGGAGGGCCTCGCACGTACTCATAGAACAGGGGTTACACCAGGTAACCTATATTTCTATTTCGTACGTGCTCTGCCCTCTAACGGGCTTCGCTATTGGTTACCACCGAAGGCGAAGGCCGTAGGGATTAGATGTATGAATCAAGACATGTTCCCCCCTCAACTGTGGGGCGAAATGGAGAAGCACTGCCGTAAGCTTCAGGAGATTGATGTGGCGGTTCCCCACTGGGTCCAACCATACACCCCCCACACTGGCCTGGTTGAAGGTCCCGCCCCAACCGGCCAGGGAGGCGTCCGTGAACACTTGTACATAGTGAGGGACACACCCGAGTCGTACCCCCTGGTGGAGACGACCGGGTGCCACCCAAAACAGTACATCCCTCCGGGCCAGAGCCGGAACGCGAAGCTCGCGGTGTTTGTCCCGACACGGATGTAATCGGAGCCTCACCAACCAGCGCTGTAAATTCCTCATGTGCAGCAACCCCAGATGCACCACTGGGTGGGCTGCTGACATCATTCCGAGGAGTGACATAATGTTGCCTGCCGAGCTCGTGGTCGTGCGCAACACTCGTTGAGCCAACAATAACAGTGCCTCCACCCGTGCCTCTGACAGCCTTGCTGTCATGGTGCGGGAGTCCAATGTGAGGCCCAAGTAGAGCGCCTGCTGCCTCGGCTGCAAGGCGCTTTTGCTGGGATTGATGGCGAACCCTAACCGCCTGACGTGCTGAACAACCAGCGCGGTATGGACCTCTGATGAAGCCGAGCTGGCGAAACGTCAGGACTTTTTTTCTCTCCTTCTCTAAACTTCTCTCGCTAAGTTGACTCCCCAAAAGGAACTGCTAAAAATATGGAGAATCTTCCCATCTCCAAACTCTATAATAGATAAGGGTGGCCATCCTTCACAAGGAATTAATTTCCTCATATTTTGTGAGTATGGAATAAGAGAGGGAGGTAAGGAAATGGTTGTATAAATCCTTCCTCCACTTCTCTCCCTCTCGTTTCCCTCTGGACAAATATGGATCCTAGATATTTGATGTATTCCTACGAACAGGGATAATTTCACTGTGGAATTTATCTAGAACTTTACCTCCACTTGTTCACATTCATAGGCATCTCTTTTAAGCGGACTCTGACCCCCCTCTTTTAACTTAATTAATTTGCTTTGCTTTTCTAATTGTTATATTTCTTTTTAAAAAAATCAGGTTTTATATTGGATTTTTAATCCTGGTTTTACCCTCTTTTTAATATTTTGTTTAAAATTTTGGGACTATACAGGTGATTTTATTTGGTTTATCTCTATCTCTTTGTATAATCCATTTTTCTGTTCTCCTATGCAATCGGGTAGAATTTATCACATAGACTAGGGGGCCTTAATTTGCCCCCCTCTTCTAAGATGGCTTTCTCCATCTCCCTCCAAAATCGTTTTGAGGTGCTTTCTCAGATGAATGCATCTATTAAACCTATCTTAAATTCATCACAGACAAAAAAACCCTACAAGGACTTTACACCCGGGAGATCCAACGCTGAGTAAAAAATACTTCAAACTTCTACAAGCATTACATCACTCTGAAATTTTGGACCAGGCCCTTGACACCAATCAAAATCCCCCAGGCATGCTTAAACAAGTCTTAAAATTATCCTCTTTCATTAAACCTTCCTCACCATCGGAGGAGACCACAGGGAGGGTCCACCAGAACACTATGATTTGGATGAAGAACAATTTGCTTGTACTGAGAGATCACTATGATTCAGTGATAGCACAGGGGCTACAAGGCCTCGAGGCCTTTAATACAGAGGCCTTCAATAAAGCCCTAGCTTGGGGAAGGGCCCGATACAAGCGGAAACTCACCAGCTCCTCAATAGATACTGTTCACCAGATGCTTCAGACTCCCGGAGACGTACCAACAGGGCCCATACGGAGTGAATGTTCTTCAGAAGGTTTCCCCACCACTGTCAGCTTCTCTCCCTTCCCGGGACCCTGCTTCCACTGGACCTACTGCGGCTCAACCTCCCATCTCTAAACGGGCTGAGCACACTTCACTTCCTCCTATTCAGCAGAATTTCACTCTGGAAACTAATCTACTCACTATGCCTCTGCCTAATCCTAATCTCCTCCCCTGTCCTCTTCTTCCTTCCTATACTCCTCACCCTCCTCAGGACCCTAACTCTAACCAATTTCTTTCTCATGTACCCATTATTCCTTCTGTTTCACACCATAACCCTAACCCATCCCTGTTTTCTATCCCTAAACCTAACCAGAGAGTCCCTCCGGATGATTTTCTTTTTCATTCTGCTACCTTTGTTTTACCATTACCAGTCTCCTCCAATTTGGAACCTAAGCTTTCCTCGTCCAAATCCCCTCAGGATACCATCAAGCAGGGGACCCTCGATACTGGACCTATTGGACTCCCCCAACGGCCCCCCAGACGACTCTTGGATCTTCCAGGGACCCCTGGGATCCCCAAAACTAACTCTCCCGACCTTTTCCAGAACCATTCTCCCAACAGGATTCTGGGAACTATACAGACATACCACAGAAAAGTCACAGTCCAGATAGAACCGGGCCCTCAGGGGACAGACTCCCCTCCACTGCTTTATAATTTTTCTTCTCCATTAGATTTTCCATCTAATAACTCTTTTTCTGCTCATTTGGATCCCACCATTGACCTGACTGAACAACTATTAATTTCTTCCTTTAATAGTTCTGAATCACAGGAGGCAGTAGAACCAGTAGAACACCAGACTGTCTATTTAGCCCCCCCTGGTTTTTTCTCCAATGTAACAGTACCGTGCAGCAATTCCATCTCCTCTGCCCCTCTTTTAGATACAGAGTCGGTGAAGTCCCCCGGAGTGACGGAGCTCTCCCCGGTAATAGCGGAGATAAGAGGGAACAGACTGGACAACATGATGATGGGCGGCTCAACAAGGGACATATCCAGCATGAGCAATACCCTTTCTGACCCTGTTCTAAGGCACGACCTTACTGGTACCTCACCGGGGGAGAGCTCCACACGCCGGGAGCCAAAGAGACACCAAAACACAGGTAGGAAAATACATGACTGGATTCTTCACCCAGTTAAACCAATCCTATTTTTGGGGGATTCAAATTTGTCTCACATACCACCATTCTTGGATCCTAAGGTCCAAAGTGATAGCTTCCCAGGGGCCATGTTTTACCATTCAAAAGGAGTGGTGGAAAAATTGGAACTCCATCCTCAGGTGGAAAAAATAATTCTAGCAGCAGGCCTCAATAATTGCCTAGCAAAACAGACTACCAGCACTTCTTTAAAACAATTACAACAACTAATAAGTGTGCGAAAACAAGTTCCCTCATGCAAGAATTTATGTTCCAATCATCCACTTCTCGGTCCGACTAGACAGATCCCAACAATCACTCCTCCATAAACTCAATGAAATTATTTTGGAAAAATGTAACTCCTTACCAGACTTAAATAAACTCCGTTTTCACACGGAGCCACATGATCCGGTTCACTGGACAGCAAAAACAGCTGCGGAGATTCTTAACCTGTGGTTAGACACATTAAACATGTAAAGGGAGAACAGGGTCCCATGACTACTCCCATCTCCAGGGTTTCAAACATTATCAACCTTTCCTCATATTCTCTCACTGAAATAGAGCAAAAAGTACTGGAAAAAGGCCTGATGTTCATACCAACCCCATACACACTAGATTGATTAGAATTACGCAGGGATTTATACCTCTATCATAGAAAATTAAAGCTTTTAGATTACTTTCAATATACGACGGACTACATACATGTCCCATTCACGGAAGCCTCTACCTGGGAACCCCAGGATAAGTATGTTTGCTTAACAATTCAAAAGCTTATTCAACAGGATATAAAAACCTTCAAGAAATTCAGGCCTTTACCACAGAAACAGGACAATCTTACAAAAGAACAGATGCCCGCTCTTAAAAAATTGGGCAATAATCCGAATATAATTATAAAACCGGCAGATAAAGGCTCACAAATCGTAATTTTGGACAGGGCACAATACCTGGTTGAAGCTAAACAACAACGTAATAATCTCTCACATTATATCCGTTTAAACAATTCTATTCAACCAGAAACACAGGTCCTTATTCGGGACATCATTACTCGCCTGTATGATAATAAATTCTTTAAATAAAAAACAAATGCTTTACTTATTAGGACCGAGTAATCCCAGATCCCGATTATTTTATTTATTACCTAAAATTCATAAACCTCTAGAAAAATGGACGGTCCCTTTCCAAATCCCATCAGGACGCCCAATCGTAAGCAACTGTGGATCTGAATCATATCGAGTAGCGGAATATATTGACTCTTTCATTAATCCATTATCTCAAAAACATGACAGTTTTATCAAGGACATGTATGACTTTGTGAACAAAATTAAGACCATCCAGGTCCCAGCGGGAGCCTTTTTGTTCACCATAGACCTCACTTCCCTTTATACTAATATCAATACCAATCTGGGCCTGCAGGCCGTACAAAAAGTCTTTGAGAAATTTCCAGACATACAACGACTGGACAGTGCCATTCTGGACCTTTTTAAAACTCAGTTTAACCAGAAATGATTTCGAATTTGACAATCAACATTACCTTCAGGTACAGGGCACAGCCATGGGCAAGAAATTTGCACCGGCTTATGCCAATATTTACATGTGGCTGTGGGAAACCACAGCCTTTATGAAATGTCAGACCCTACCATTAGTCTATTACAGATTCCTGGATGATATTTTTGGGATCTGGGTGGACTGGCCAGCGAGTTTGACACTTTTCTAAAAGTTCTCAATTCGCATCATTCAGCCATTACAGTCACACATCAGATTCATGACATTCAGTTGAATTTCCTGGATACCCAGGTATTCTTCATCCCGACAGCAGAGGGAGCCAAAAAACCGGCCACCAGAGTTTACTTCAAAGACACAGATAGACATGCTCTTCTGCATAAAACCAGCTTTCATCCCAAACATACGTTTAGGGGTCTGATTAAATCTCAACTCATTCGGTTTCATAGAATTTGCACCTTTCCAACAGATGTTGAAGTAGCTACCAAAACTCTTTTCAAAGCATTGGGACCTAGAGGGTATTCCAAACGCTTTTTACGGACTATTAAAGCAGAAGTACATGAGTCTGTACACTTAAAACCAACCTTTAATATTCCATCGAGAACCAATATGTTACTGCCTATGGTCACTACCTACTCGCAAACTCTAACACCATTTAACTCTGAGTTAAGACGGCATTTTCAACAAGCACAAACTCATAATCGGTTACTTCAACCATATAAAATCATAATGGGTTATAAGAGGAATAAAAACCTGCAGGACCTCTTAGTACATTCCCGCATGATGTCACGGAGGTGGACGAGGGACCCCACATCATCAAAAATATTTCATTAAAATCAAATTTTTAACTAACAGATATACAGGCCTTGGAGCTCCTATCCTTCAAGATGTGACGCTGGCAACCACCAATGTAGTATATGGCATAAGATGTTCACTCTGCCATAAAATCTATATAGGAGAAACCCAAAATGCTCTGGGGATAAGATTGCAACAGCACTTATATCATATTAATAAACAGGATAAACAGACCACTTTATATCAACATTTTTTACAGCCCAAAACAGAACGAGTCACTATTTTCAGATTACAAAACAACACTTCATGGACAAAAGCACATAGGCAAAGCAAGGAAAGATTTTGGATTTCCAAAATTAATACAATCGAACCCAATGGGCTCAATGAAAATTATTAAATAATGTAGAGGTATTATCCTCCATTCCATGCTCCAGAGAATCTTTGTACTCGGACAAAGGAGAGGTCGCCCCCCCCCCCTTCGTTGTATATGGTTCTTGTTTTCAGGGATTACCTCAGGAGCTTGGAGAACGATTTAATTAATTGATGAATTCACTAATAATTATACTTTTAATTTATATTTGATTTTTCTAATAACCAACTAAAGGTAACGGACTGCATTTTTCAGACCACTTAACCTTCAGAGGTTGGTTATATTAATTCTTATTCCTTAGCTCTAGAATTGGCTTTCCAACTCTGGGCTTTGGGAGCACTTATTTGCATGGTTTTTCATTTATAGCACTTAGAATTGTCTCCCCAGTTTTGTGGGGGGAATTAGTGTGGGGGTGTGTGCATGTTTTTAACCTTTTATTCTCTTCACCGTACATAATTTATATCTCGCTCGCTTTCTTTTTATCCATGATATCTAGATGTACGTGTTTATCTGGTTTTATGTACATAAAAGAATATTTAGGTGTGTGTGTATAGATATATCGATATCTATATAGAGATATCTATAAATAAATAAAAAAAATATTAAAATAAAAAATTCATGGGGGAATGTGGGTATAGATATGAATAATGAGATACGCACTAAGGTTGGACTACCTAGTATTATAGGGATCACCAGATCTGGGGGATAAATCGGTTGGTTTTTTCAAAATACTTTTTCTTTTTATTATCCTGATCATATAATAATAATAATAATAATAATAATATTGTCCTCAATATGACCAAGCCGTAGCCGGCCATGGTGGACACTCTTGCATGTTTTGGTTCCTTTTATCACCGGTTTTGGTAGACTGAACGGATGCCTACTAGCATGAATACACAGTATGAATTTCCGACCCAGATTGTGGTCGTTTTCCTTTTTCTTGTTCCTTTCATTCTATTGTTATAGTTGATAAACCTCAACCGACCCTCTCATTTAATACTTCCAGGTACTGGGGAGGTATTTGAATCTCCCTGGAGGGACCTCCAGGTTCTCCTTTAAAAAACCGGTGGTTTGACCACCAGCAGAGGGAGTCCTAACCTTTGGAGCCGACTCTTCTAACAGATACATTTCCCCCTTAGGCCCACTTCTCCTGTTTGTTTTCCTTTATTACTCCCCCCCCCACCCCCACCCCCCCGCCCGTTGCCTCATGTCACTGCCTAAATTCAATTAGACCACTTCACTACTTTATGTCATTGAGATAATATCTCAATGTATAACTCCATCATTTAGTACATCCATGGATTGTCTTTGTCCTATGCTGGACCTATCACCTGGATTTTTTGTACTCTTCTTAATTTCTTTTTACTATGCTCTGATAGGCCCGGTACTAAGCCTAGAGGCTTTACGGGATGGTTAAGGAGTGGGTACCGCGAGTACGAGACCCGCCTCCCCCAGACATCTTGCTTTGCTATTGAATAGGGCAGCTTTAGGCCACAACCTTTTTCAACCTCTCTGTTCCTTTTAAAGGGGCCAGCACAATAGAGGAGAAGATATCAAGAGGCTCTGGGGACCAGACCTGGAGGGTTCGTTACCTTCTAGACCCAACTACCTAAACCTTATTTAAAAATCCCTCCCAGATCAACTTCAAACCTAATGGAGGAGATTGTCCTCCTTTTTTATTTTCCGATATTTATTTATTTATTTATTTATTATTATTATTATTTTTTTCCCCGAAACCCAATAATAGACGGGTGTGATTTGTAGAGTTCCTGTGCCCGTGCCTACTCGCACACAACAGTGCCTAGTCCCTTTCTCTCAACCTAACTGCCTGACGTGCTGAACAACCAGTGCGGTATGAGCCTCCGCCTCTTGCCTGGATGCCGCGAGGATCAACCAGTCGTCGATATAAAACAGGATTCTCACCCCCTGCTCCCTGAGTGGCGCCAGTGCCTCTTCCACACACTTTGAGAACGTGTGTGGAGACAGAGAGTACCCAAACGGGAGTCGACAAAACTGATAACACCGTTCCCCCACTGCAAACCGCAGGTACTTCCTGTGACGATGCAAAATGGGGACGTGGAAATAAGCATCGGTCAGATCTATTGACGTCATCCAATCCCCAGGCTGGATGCATTCCAGAAGCTGACTGTTAGCATGCGAAACGGTCTGCGGGCAATGTAGGTGTTCAGGACTCGCATATCCAAGATTGGCTTCAGGCCCCCTGTTTTCTTGGGGACCAGAAAATACGGGGAGAAGAACCCTGCCCGACCCTCTGTGTGTGGTACTGCCGACACCGCGCCCTTCCGAAGGAGTGTGGTCACTGCTTCCTCTAAGACAGCTCGCTGCTCCGGATCGTTCAATGATGTCTGAATGATCCCGCCAAACAGAGGGGGTCTGCGACAGAACAGGAGAGCGTAATCCCTCCACAGTGTCCGGTCCAACCAAGCAGAGAGAGGGCCACAAAGATGCACCCACGCAGCATGGTGGTTTATGAGAGGCTGGGCCACGGGGTTGGCAGGGAGATGCAGATTGGGCCCGCCCATCCTGATCTTCCCCTCTGTGGGAAGAACGCATGGGGGGCCCCCCCAAAAAGGGCTGTGATGAAGCTAACGACAATAGTGAAGCTGCTGCGTCCCTTCCCTTGTCCCCCGGTGAGCCCGTCACTGTGGACGAGGGGAAAACACCATCAACGTTGGATTCAATATCGCACTCATTCATCACAACGTCATGTCCGCCATCTTGAAAACGGTCCATGACTGACTGTGCATGACACTCATCCGCCAGATCAGAACACATCGAGCCAAAATGGCGGTTGCAAAACATCTGAGGATTACACTCTTTTGAGGGCCCCGTCTCACCCTTGAAAACTGGGGTGGACATACTCGGGTCCGTAACTACGTGTGTAGCACGGCACTCCGGCATACTCCCTCCTCGTGTAGTGCGCCGTAAAAAGCGACGGCGACTAGCACGCCAATGCCTCATAAACAAATCATTAGCTGTTTTGCTAATACCCCCACCGTCATTGTTATCATGCCAAACCTCTGACTCAACCTGTGTGACGGAGTTAGCAGAAGTGAAAGAACAACCTTCAGAAGCCATATACCATGTACGTTTTTTTTATTAGGAAAAAGAGGGAAATTGTGCCTGTTGACGGCGCTGCCCGCGCCCGATCCGTGAGTCGCGCTCTGGCCAGACGTTACTGCCCCTGCCAC
>LKNJ01002924.1:0-21760 GCA_002120245.1 Maccullochella peelii | reverse complement strand
GCTGCTGCGGCTGCTGCTGGCGCTGCTGCGGCTGCTGCTGGTGAGGGGGAGGCTGCTGCTGTGGCTGTATGTGCGACCCGAGGTGTTCCGACACCCTCCTGGTGGTTTCCAGTCGCTCGACCATATCTCGGATGTCCGACCCAAACAGCGACTCTGTCGACAGCGGAGTATTGAGAAGCAACCGCTGCTCCCTCTCCCTCATGGATGATAATCCCAGCCAAAGGTGTCTGTGGCTCACCTGTGCCGCACACATTGAACGGCCACCCACGATCGCCAGTGCCTGAGACATTCGGAGAAAAGCAGCCGCGGTGGTCTGGGCCTCAGTGATCTCGGTCTCCAACAGCTCCGTCCAGTGATGCAAAAAGCGGTCCATGGACCCCGCTAGAAACGCCATCTTGTTTGCCAGCGCAACCATCTGAGCCGCGCCAGCATAGCATCGGTCGAAAAACCCTGCCGTCAACCTGTCCCTCTCGGCAGGAAGCGATGGTCGACCCTGCCCCGGCCAGAAAGAAGCTGACGAGACAAACCCTGACCTCGTCCTCGATGGGAGGGACACCCTGGCCCCATTCCCAGCCCTCGACGGTGGTATACAGCGCATAAGCCATTGCCGGTGGCTTAGCCCTCAGTGGTGCCCCCCAGTCTCTTTGGGCATGGCCAAACACCGGCGTCATTATGGGGACCGTAACACAGGGCCGGGGCCTCACCTTGGGCTGACTGAGCAGGCGCAGGTGAAATTCACCACGGGAGCCTTGGCAGGCTGCTGTGGAGGCAGAGGACACTCCATCCTAGCCGCCGCTGATTCAAACAATCCCGGCAGATCATCCAGTGGGTACCGATGTCCCTCCGGTACGCCGTCCTCGCCAGACTCAGCAAAAAGAGTGGTAGGGTCCTCTTCCTCAAACATCCGCCGGTCATCGTCCTCATCGTAATCAGCCCACGATTTGCAGCGAGCCGACGCTCCCTGCACAGCTAGACCTGAGCTAGCGTGGAGAGAGCGCCAAGACTCGAAAAAATGGCCCCGACGTTCACGCTCCTCCCGGGGGAAGCGTGAGACAGTCGAAGGCACTTCTTTAACTCACCTTGGTGCTGGGGGCCTAAACACATGAAGCAGGTGTTGTGGCCGTCCTCCACTACCATTGGTGCCGCACAAGAAAAACAGACCTTGGGCGAAGTCATATTCCAATTACACTCTAGGACTGATTCAGCTGAAGTGAAAAGGGAGACGAGCAAGGTATGGACCAGGTATCTTATAGGGGAGGAGCTACCCCCGGGGGCAGTGAGTACATGGACTTTGATCAGCTGACGAGGCGGAGCCTCGAGGGGATAAACCAATAGCGAAGCCTGTTAGAGGGCAGAGCACGTACGAAATAGAACTCTGCTATTGGAAGAAAGTCTACTTCTGCACATCTCATAGCAGAGGCTGACTTGGCAGCATTAATGGCAAGACAGAAGTTATTAAAGGACAAACATGAACTGGAAGAAGAGGAGGAACGGCTGAGGAAAAGGAAGGAGCAGCTTCTAATGGATGAGGATATTACAGCATACATGGCTAAATTAGATGTGTTACGATGTCCAAGCATCCTGAGTGGAAAAAATTCCGTAACAAAGCATTCGGATGGAATGAACTCTTATTTGGAAAAGGAAAAAGTGAAGCCACAAGCTCTCAGTGCCAATGCCAATTAATTTATTCCACAAGTGTTAATGAAGCAAGCAGAACTTAAACATGACTACTTAGATCCAAGGACAAGGCTTAAGGAGAAAATCACATCTCTGTTCATTCATTCCGAGCCTATGTCACTTCAGGAACCCAAGCAACATTTGGTGTTTTGTGATGCTCAAGCGAACACACAAACTCAATATGGAGATGCCTTGAATGCAAGTTTTGGGTCAAAAAATGAGGATCAAAACAATATGTTGGGCATTATGAGAAAGCAAAATGAAATAACGACACTTCTGGTACAACAGCACTGCCTTTCGTCTTTGCCAAAGAGAGAGATCCCAATTTTTGATGGTGATCCGTTAAAATATCATGCATTTATGAAAGCTTCTGAGAATGGCGTTGAAAGAAACAGAGATATAGTGACCCACTCTATTTCCTGGAGCAGTACGCTAAGGGTAATTCTAAGGGACTGCTTAGAAGCTGCCAGCATATTGATCCACAGAGGGGATATGTTAAGGCTAAAGCTTTATTACGGGAGCAATTTGGAAATTAGCAGAAAGTTGCATCTGCATATATGGAGAGGGCTCTGTCATGGCCTCCCATCAAAACAGAAGATGTAAAAGCTCTTCAAATCTACAGCCTTTTCCTCAGAGGCTGTTCCAATGGCATGGAAGAGGTGCAATATTTGCATGAGCTAGATATGCCTGCCAATATGCTGACCATTATAAGGAAGTTGCCTTACAAACTTGGGGACAAGTGGAGAACCGTAGCATGTGAGCTGCAGGAGAGGCACAGCCAGAGAGCTACATTCATGGACATGACGAATTTCATTGAGAGACAAGTGAAAATCTTAACTGACCTGGTGTTTGGGAACATAGAGGATGCTCCCTCAGTGACAACAAATAAAGCTGTAAATAAACTCAGACCATAGCCTCGTTCTGGAATTAAAGGAACCAGCTTTGCCACCCCTGTGGAAAGCGAAACTCAACCTGGCACCAAAGGAAAGGAACGTATTCAAACAGCAAGGAGGATGTGTCTTTGCTGTACAGGAGCACATGCATTGGATTTGTGCCCCCAGTTGGAGAAAAGGAAGCGAAGATAGGCTTCTTGAGGGAAAAGGGTGTCTGTTTTGGCTGTTTGTGTATTGGACACATCAGCAAAGATTTCAGAAAACGGATTTCCTGTGCAAAATGTGGTCTCAAACATCCAACTCTACTTCATATTGCTCCAAAAGAAAGGGGAAAATACTCTGAGCAAGCAGAGAGGAAAGCTGAGGTATCGGTGGATAGCACTCTGGTGGTGAGTGGTCTTACCGGGACTGGTGATCGCAATTGTAAACTTCCCATAGTTCCTGTGCAAGTTAAGTCAAGGAAGGGCTGCCAGATTGTTACCACTTATGCTTTGTTGGACCAAGGAAGTACAGCAGTGTTTTGCACAGAGGGTTTGATGCACAAGCTGGGCCTCACGAGGAAAAAAGGGCACATATTCTCTTACGAGCCATGGGCCAAGAGAAAGTTATAAGTAGCCGTATTGTGTCAGGACTGGAGGTGGCTGGCTTAAACAATGACTTCTGCAAACTGCCCAAGACTTACACACACAAGTGCATGCCGGTGCACAGGGGGAACATTCCGAGACAAAGGGATCTTCAGGGATGGCCTCATTTGCAACAACTAGAGGCTGTAATTGCTGCCAAAGGTGCATCAATAAAGTATTGAGCAAATGTTTCTAAAGCCTTGGAACCATTGCAATTGTTTCGCAGCGTTAATGGTGGACCCTATGCAGTCAGGACAATGCTGGGCTGGACTGTGAATGGACCACTAAAAGGAGACAATGGGAATGCAATGGAACATGAACAGCCAGAGTTATCAGTGAACAGTGTCTCTTTGTGAATTTGGATGAACTTTGGCAGCAGCAGTTCAGGACAGATTTCCCGGAATGCAGTGTGGATGAGCAACCTGGAATGTCAAGAGAAGATCACAAGTTTATGGAACTGGTCACAAACTCGGCAAAACAAGTGAATGGCCATTACCAGATCAGCTTACCCTTGAGGAAACGGGAGCTTAGCATGCCAAATAACAAGAAAATTATTGAGCAATGTGCTTTGCATCTGAATAAGAGGCTTCAGAAGGATTCATAATTTTATTCAGACTATACTGCTTTCATGGATGATCTTGTTGCCAAAGGTTATGCTGAAAGGATGCCCGAAGGTGAACTGGAACGAAGTGATGGCAAGGTCTGGTACATCCCGCACCATGGTTATTATCCTCCAAAAGGAAAGATCAGAGTTGTCTTTGACTGTGGGGTGAGTTTCCAGGGAACATCTCTTAATGCTCAGCTCCTACAAGAACCAGATCTTACCAGTTCATTGATTGGAGTGGTGACCATATTCAGGTAAGAATTAGTGGTGATCATGGCAGATGTTGAATCCATGTTTCATCAGGTGAGAGTACCAGCTGAAGATGTGGATTTGCTGAGGTTTCTCTGGTGGCCAGATGGGGATTTAAATCAAGACCTCACTGACTTCAGGATGTTGGTGCATCTCTTTGGGCCGACATTGTCTCCCAGCTGCGCCAATTTTGCCCTCAGGAAATGCACAGAAGATAATAAGGAATAGTTCAACCAGGAAATGGTGGATAAGGTTCTACATTGCTTCTATGTGGATGACTGTCTGGTGTCGGTGGCTTCGGAGGAGGAAGCGGTTTCTCTTTATCATGACCTTGTCTCAGTTTGTGCTAAAGGTGGATTCCTGTTTACAAAATGGATAAGCAACAGACGTGATGTTCTGGTTGCAATACCTAAAAGCCACAGAGCTAAGGGCATGAAAGGGTTGGACATGGAACAGGATCTGCTACCTGTGGAGAGAGTACTTGGTGTGGAATGGTGCATTCAGTCTGATACTTTCAAGTTCAGGATTGTGATCAAGGACAGGCCACTCACCAGAAGAGGAATTCTCTCAACTGTTAGGTCCATCTATGATCCTCTAGGGATCTTGAGTCCTGTTGTGTTGTCTGCTAAGAAAATCCTAAGGGATCTGTGCAGGAGAGCACTCAGCTGGGATGACACCATACCTGAGTCAGTTGCTAAGGAGTGGATAAATTGGCTTCAGGAACTCTGCCTTTTGGAGGACTTTATCATCACGAGATGTCTGTAGCTTTGACTTTGGAGAATCAACCATGGCACAGTTGCACCATTTCTGTGATGCAAGTGAGGATGGTTACGGAGTAGTGACTTACCTGTTGTCACATAATGCGCACGCACAAGTACACAGTGCTTTTGTCATGGGAAAGGCTAGAGTTGCTTCACTGAAGTCTGTTACCATCCCCCGAATGGAGCTCATCGCTGCCACAATAGCAAGTCGCATTGATGTCTTGTGGAAGAAAGAATTGCACATGAGTCTTCAGGATTCTGTGTTTTGGACAGACAGTGTATCAGTACTTAAATATATCAGGAATGAGACTTCCAGGTTCAGAGTCTTTGTTGCCAACCGAGTCACAGAAATTCTCAAGGCTTCAGAATCCTCTCAATGGAGGTATGTTGACATTGCAAGAAACCCAGCTGATGTGGCCTCCAGAGGTTTGTAAGTGGATGTATTTCTCAAGAATGCAACGTGGGTGTCAGGTCCACTTTTTCTCCTTCAACCAGAGAGTGGGTGGCCTATCAATCCTGAGAATGTTCATCACGTTCCATCAGATGACCCTGAGGTCAAGAAAGCTGTTGATGTGAATGCGGTACAGGCCAGAGAAAAGGCTAATGTTGTGACTCACATGATCCATTATTTCTCTTCTTGGACTAGTCTGAGAAAGTCTGTTGCTTGGTTCTTGAAGTTTAAGACCTGGCTCTTGTCGTGTTGTCAGAAGAGGAGACAATTGAACATGGCTCTTGCACAGTCTGACTTGGATGTGGAACAACAAAGATGTTCATTGAATAGGGATATGGACACTTTCAAAAAGGAGACGGTTCCAAGTTGTCTATAAGTGGTGGAGCTTGAGAAGGTTGAACTGGAAATCATCAGGTTCTGTCAAAGGAAGAGGTTTCCAGAGGAACTCTCCAGGCTGCAAAATGGCCAAAGTTTGAAGGCTTGTAGCCATATTTATAGACTCTGTCCAGTGGTAGAAGATGGTGTCTTGAGAGTCGGCAGTCAGCTGAGCAGGTCATCTATGCCTGCGGAAGCTAAACATCCCATAATACTGGCTAAGGATCTCCATATCTGACATTCTTCTTCGTCAAGTGCGCATTAAAACAAAGAGCAGCTGCCTGGACCAGCCAATAACGAAGATCTGTCTACTACAGGAGGCTGAAGCTGACTGAGTGGCTGCTGCACATTGACACTTTGACCTCAACTTGGACTCTGATGTTGACTGACAGACTTGACAGAGAATGATGGTAAAGATCATTCTGACTGAACCTGGGCATTGGTTACCACTGACTTTGACTCAGGAAAGAGGAAGAAGAAAGAAGACAATGCATGTGAAATATAAAATTACTACATTTTAATTGTTGAATGTCTCCTGCCAATTTGAATAATGTAATTAATTATGTGTAATAACCTAATAATTAGGGGCTGGTGTGTAGGAGCCAGAGTGAATTTTGTAATATAGGTTTGTGATTGTTTAGATTTTGATTATTGGTTGTTAATTTTGTTAGTGTTTGTGATATTGGTATTTATTATTGGAACACAATGATAATTGAGAGTTGGGTCACATGGATATGGGCGGTGACACTCCTAGTTGATTTAAGTACCTGTGCAGCAGGTAGAGAAAGTGAGTGGATCGCTGTTTTGTTTGATCACTGTGATTATAGGTTTTGTGCACTGAGTTATTCTTTTTTCATTTAATAAGTTATTTAACTTATCCTACTTTTGATCTCGGTGAATCTTTTTTGTTGGCGCGTCACACAAGGTTAACCAGGCCCGATTTCAGCCTCTGAGTGACTTTTTGTTTGTTCTCCGTAGTCGCTACATTAGCTGAGCTGATTGTATTGAGTGGAATTTATTTAGATGTAACTGTCATTGATGCTGGATTTGTCAGATAGTGAAGCTGTCTGTTGATATTCTGTTCCAGATATTAGAAATGAACAAATTACTTATAGAAATTCTTGATATCTCTGACTCAGAATTACATATAGGAGCCTGGTGTCAAGGTTTTTTCTGACTTGGCTCCTAGTAATTACAGTTTGTCATATGTCATGAATGAGACGTATAGCCTATAGGGCAGAGATGTATTGCAAAACTACAGATTGTCTTTCTGCTTGTGCACCAACTAAACAAATGAGTTACAATCTGTTTATCACTGAGTTTTAAAGGTGTTGGTAGGTGTATTTCTGCCTAGCTATTTCCCCCTGGTTACAGACTTTATGCTAAGCTAGGCTATAATGGCCACCCAGAGACCGACACATTAATCTTCTCATCTCGTGTGTGTTCAGAACAATGGGTCAACCTTGGACCTATAAAAGTAAACGGTCGATCAATCAAATCCACATAAGCAGATGTATTACAGCGGCAACGCAATTACACATATTGCTTCTTTAAAAAGAAAAACACTGAGGTTCATAATGTGCTGACTAAGACAACTGAAACCTGCAGAGGCAGTTTCCAAAGAAAAATATTACATTAGTTTCAGTTCACTTTTTTTCCCTAAATGTTTACTTTATGAGAAAAAGAATCCAAGAAGAAGTTTTGATTCACAGAATATCACAGCTTCATCAGCAACTTTTTATGTATTCTCGGCATTAAATACCACAAAAACGGATGTTGTAGTGGCAATCGAACAACAAAAAATGCCACTTGAGGGAATTTGAAGTCCTTTCCAACGCATGTTGGTGCAAAAAAATGATGTCTGCCACGACAGGTGCGTTTGATTTGTTTATTTACATGTTCTGCAAAAGTATTTACAAAAAAGCCGGGTGCACTGAATGAAAACGTAAAAACCAAGCTAGTACTATACGGTCTGACAAACAAAACGCTAACAGTGAATTTAAACCAGAAAACAGGCCAAAAAACACAAGCACCCAAGCACGGTTGAAAAACTGTGTGCCTTCCTCCATTCCTAATTCCCCCTCCTGGTGCACCTGTGACTCGCCTAAATAGATAGTAATTGATCACCCGCCTATGCCCTCAGGTGTGTAAGTGATGCAACATTCACCGCTCAACACATACGACATGAAACATCAAATTGGCTACAACAGATGTAATAAAACCTTTCACACGAATGAGGAAAACATTTTTAAGTTTTAAAAATCATCAGTTTGGCATCCTTATCCCTCACTTTACCTTTTAAAACATGATTACCATTAAAAAATATCCATAACTCGCAGTTCAGAGCTTAAGTTCACATTATTAGTCGTTTGTTTACAGAACTCGCCTGGTTCTGCTTTCTTGTTAAAGACTCCCTTTAACCGTTTGTCTGCAATACAATTGACTTCAGCGTCATCGCCACAAAATATATCAAATTAGTCATCATTGAGTCATTTATTAAAGCAAAAATGTCAAACATTCTGTTTACAGCTTCCAAAAGGTAAATATTTGCTTCTTTATGTAAGATGAATATCACTTTGGGCTCTGGGAAATTATTCTGGTAATTTTTTATTATTTTCTGATATTGTATAAACCAAATAATTAACTGATGAATTAACAGAAATAAACTAAGCTAACCAGCTGCTGGCTGCCGCTTCATATTTAGCATACAGACATGAAAGTGGTATGAAACTTCTCCTCTAATGCGTGACAACAAAGTGAATAACGTGTAGCGTGATAAAGAGCCTGATGATGAATCATTTTTACATCTTTTATTGAGAAATAATTCAACTCCACTAATGTGTGACATAGCCATGGTCCCTGCCATAGAACAAGTCTCTGTTAAAACTCAAGGATGAAGTTTCCCAAAACATCGTGTTATCAGCATGACCTCCAGGCCATAAAACATGATCCACCAGGACTCAGGGAGGACATTAAGGGAAAGTTAAGTGACAATTGCCCAATTTACAACAGGCCTGTAGTAAACTAGTCTAATACTCCCACATTCCAGGATATGGGCTAAAGATTCAAGACTCTTGACACAAGAATAAAGGAACTGACTTTGGCATGCTGAATTAAATATATAGTAATTCATATGCTATGTTTAACTAACCCTATGAAAGGTACTAAAGTTAAATATGTTTAACATGCTAATTTGGATGCAGGAATAATGTAAACTGAACCAACAGGAACGGTTTACACCTATCTACTAATCCAGATAAAGATGGGATGTCTGGTTTTGTCTAATAGCTAATGAAACAGGAAATGTGAATTTGCCTTTACATAACAAGTAAAGTGATCATAGCTTGTAATGAAATAAGATTTAAGTTGAAATGCCTGATACAATCTTTGAGTGCAAATGTGTCTGTGTGGGGGTTATCTTTCTTCTGCATCTCCCCCCTCCTCTTCTACATTCCTTTAGCAGAGGTCAGAGCTGGATGACCTGTAGTAATTCTATTTTATTTCATTTGCTGTACCTATGGAGAGACATATGTGGATATACATATAGAGATATATGTGCATGGGTTAAGTTTGTGCGTCACTGAATGGTTAACAGATTCCCCAGTTGTGAGAGACACACACACACACACACACACACACACACATCATGTGCTTGTTTTCTTTTCCTCTTAGGAGAGAGACGGAGACCTCTCTGTGATCAAAGGCATCCTGGTATATATTGAGTTTACTGTGATTTACTCATTAATTTTCTGTGCATATAGGTACACATATGCACATGTATACAGACGTATGGTAAATATGTATGTGTGTTATAATAACATGTTGCGTATAATTGCCATTTAAACCTGGTTTAACACTGTCTGTGACTGTCTTTATAAAGTGTTTGGTATCGTTCTGCAGCAGAGAATGCCACGCTATTAAATATGGAAGCATTAGACATGTGATCAACTTTATTATCTAAATGAATTCTTTAGAAAAGAAACTGGAACAAAGAAATTAGTTAAGATTGAATAGATCTAGGGTGGGTGGGTCTGAAAGAAGATTGTTCCACCTGTGCTCTAACACAACAAAAGTTAGAAGTGAAGAAACTCTGAATCCTGCACACCCCAAGTGGGGGTGAGGGAAGATGTCATCATTCATCTCCCTGCTGAGAGAGAGAGGGAGAGAGAGAAAATGCCAATTCATGCCAAATCGCTACCCACAAACCCATTCTCATTGGAGACGCTGTGGTTGAGAGGGTGAGCAGCTTTAGGTTCCTCGGAGTCCACATCACCGAGGACCTCTCCTACACACAGACATTGTGGTCAAGACAGCTCGTCAGCGGCTTTACTTCCTGAGGAAGCCTGGTATGAACGCCAACATCCTCATTATCTTCTACAGATGCACCATCGAGTGCTTGCTGACTGGCTGTGTCACAGTCTAGTACGGGAACTGTTCTGCCCACAGTCGCAAAGCACTACAGAGATTAGTGTCCTTGGCACAGCACACCATGGGAAAAAGACTCCCTGCTATTCAGGACATCTTCCCCCAGCGATGCCTGAGGAAGGGTCACAACGTCATCAAGGATCACAGTCACCCAGCACGCAGCCTGTCCTTCCTGCTACCATTGGGTAGAGGGTACAGGAGCATGGCTGCACACACCACCAGACTCAAAAACCGCTTCCACCACCAGGCCATCAGGCTACTGAACTCATAAAGATATACTTTATCTTTATGAGATTTATACTGTTTTTTGTTTTGTTTTGTTTTTTTTCCTCATTTATATTGTTGTTGTACTGCTGAACTGACCGACTCTCGTCCAACACATTTCACTGCACTGCTGACCCGTGTTGACTGCACATGACAAATAAAAACTTGAAACTTGAATAGGATCTTTCTTCAATAATCATGATAAAGAATCGTAAAACATTTAACTCTGCTTCCTAATAACGTCTCAGCTGCTGAACGATGCATTAAGGTGATTTCACTGGTCAGTATTAACGTAATCCAGTTACTGATTTCCTGTGTTTACACGAGTTAACACAGCTTGCCAAGGTAATCATTCACTGCGTCATCCGGTAGGCTATCAAATGGTCCTCTCATGCATCGTCTGTCGTTGTATTCAGAATTTCATTCATGCATTTATTGTTTATCGCTGTATTCATAGGATTTATTCTTTGTTGCATTTATTCATTTATTTGTATGTCTGGCAGTTATAGCTGTATGTGTAGTTAGTAGTTTAATAAACCTTTCATTCATAAAGAACTTGATCACTATGTGGTTTGTGTGTACTAAGTATTAAGGTCACTGTACACAAGTCAAGAACTCTGTAGCAACCTTTAGACTGAGATTGAATTAATTAATTGGCTATCTTTTTCCCTTTTTCAAGGGTGGTTCCCCGAGGTGAATTTAACGTTGGTTAAATTCTGTTAATATTAATATAAATATTGATGATTTCTGATAGCCGAAGTTGAGTGTCATAGATCTACTTAAATTTGCACACGTGTATTAAGGCCCATGTATTTGGTGCTGCTGTGTAAGACTAATACCGCTACACATGTCAAACTCTATAAGTGGAAGACACTGATTCCAAATCACACACTATATCGCAATAAAGCAGCTGCTGCACACTCATTTGTGGAAATCAATCAAACCATTTGACTGTCCTTGCTTTCCACACATCTTACTTCAACAATCCTCCAATTTCTCCTAAGCTTCAGTGTGCAACTTAAGATGTGGCGGGTGTGCACTATGTTGTTTGGGATCACTCCTTGATCTTGAACTACCTTGAGTTCACATTTTAGTGCTTTAAACAGTTCAAATCATAGGGGTAAAAAAATATATTTCCCATTTACCCCATGGTGTCTAGCTATGCTGATAGTTTTGTTTTCAACTAATAAGATTTTGAGATGCCAATGAAGTGAATGCAATTTAACTCAAAAATCTCTTTTATTGAAGCACATTTACTTTAAAACATAATTCACATGCAAAACATTTCCAATCACATTGTGCCATATTCTTTAGCAATTTTCTCTTTAGCATACAATAGTGTAATTTATGATTAAAAAGCAGTTTTGATTATATTCAGCCGGTTTATTTAAAAAATAAAAAAAAAGTTTTTAAAAAGATTACAAGGATTACAAAGATGTCGTTGTTCATTCATACTCGTACACCTTAGTGTTTGGATGAATTGATTTTAAACACCAGGACTGGTCTTGAGGACTTCCACTGGCTGGTAACTCTCAAAATCACTGCATCCCTGTTGAGACAGAACAAAGTAAACTTTCATTAAGTAACAACACAACAAAGTTGAGAAGCTTACAGTGTGAGTCTTTACTGAATCTAACAGTAATCCCACTGTCGCCACTTCAACCTAATACAACCATTACTGCTGCTAATGCTACTGATGTTGGTAGTCCAGCAGCTGTTAGGTATACTGCGACAAGTACCATTAACCACAATTTTACTTGGATTGTGATATTGTGTGTTTGTCTTGATTCTTACCTCTTCCTCCTTCCTATTGGTCAGAGCCCTGATGCCCAGAACAGCAACGCTAATGCAGACACACAGCTGGAGAACAGCGAAGACTATCGTTGCAATGTCCATGGCGGTCAACAAACGCTGATATAGACACGAAAGAGAGAAAAAAGGACTTAAACTAAAGTTCACTTAAAAATTTAAATATTAATGATTTACTCGTCGTACAAACAAATAGTGCAATACAGAGTTTCCTGCACATTTTTAATTACATTGTACATTACAAGTATGATTGTGTTCTCAAGTTTAACATTAAAGGACGAGGCTGGAGAAACTCGATATTTTTATCAACAAATCCCATTTTAAAAAGGACAGCAATGTATTGATACGTGTGTCCAAAGCCTGCTGTATCTTATTCTGCTTTGCCATAGAGCTCCATCGTTGTTCATAAATGATCAAACTCTAAATTTGAGCGTTGTTTTTAAATATTTGTCATCAGAAAGAACGAATGAGCTTTGGCATGAGAGTGACAGACAGGGTATCTCTATGGAAAGTATTAAGAGATGGACTAACACGTTGTTAGATTTGTTTTTTTCATGGGATTTGTTGACAATAAGAAAAACAGCATAAAAAACAGGTTTATTCTTTAAAAGTATGCTTACCTGGGTATAGTACGCCACAAATCTGCAGTCATCATCATCATTAGCAACAGCGAACATGTTACACATCCTTGCGACAGCGCCATCTTGCATGTCTCTGATACACATCACAATGCCAAGAACAGAGATGATGGCTCCGACTATGTTCACAAGCACAGTGGAGCCCACCTGAGAGGAAAGACTCCATTATTCCTTTGACTTCAGACTCACAGTGTAAGTTTTTACACAATCAATGAAGAATCACCTCAACAACTTCAAATTGTCTCTTTCACAGTGTTGCCTGGTTTATTCAGCTGATGATGGTGACATGAGACCGACGTGTTAAATAACATAAATGGGTGCATGTCTGAAAGGGTCTTTAGTCTTTACTTACCAACAAAAGAAAGGGGAACTGGCTGCCAAAAAGGGTCATGATTCCAGCTAACATGCACTGAAGAGAGGACAGCAGACAACTCATTAAAATTAATACTATATTTCACTTGTTTTTTACATTTTTTTATTAGAAGTAAAAATCAAAAAAATGAATTTCTTTCTCATAAAGCAAAGTTATTCTGTCGATCTGTCGTTATCTGGTAAAGCATTAGAAAAACACCAGGAAAATTCCTGCTTTAGCCACCGTACTCTACAGTAATGTTAAACAAAATTAAATTATGTAAACTTTACCACACCACCCAGCCAGTAAGCAACTCCCAAATGGGCAAAATCCTCAGGATGTAGGCTTATTCGTCCTGGCCCAAGTCCAATGTTGAAGAGGCCCACCATGATCTGTATAGTCTGTAAAAGATTCAAAGCAACACTTGAATAACTTCACATCTTAAGACCATGACTTAATACTGCATCTGAATAAATACATTTCAGTTTCTCTTACCCCAAGAGCTGAAACTACATCGGGCTGTATCAGCCCCCTTTTCACTGAGCAGCACATCGGACTGTAGCAGAGATTCTTGAGGATTTGGCACAGCGGTGGAAGCATGCTCTTACGGTCAGACGTCACCGTGATCACAGTCACTCCGTTGTCTTTGGCAACAGTAATGGACATCTCTCACACCTGCAATGTGGCATCGAGATTTTGGGATGGATGGTTGGATAGATGGACAGATATGCGGCCCTTTATTAATTGCAGTGTTACAGCAGCCAGGTCACACATAAAAATCACAAAACAACATAGGGACGCTCAAAGAGGTAGATAAATATTAAAGTAATAAAAACATAAATAACTAATTTTAAACTGAACTGAAAACTAAGACAGTCCTCTAAATATACAAAATGAGTACATTGATTAGTGCAAGTCTAGTATATACTGTATGTTGTCTAAAAAGAGATGCAAAACGACTAAAAAAACACAAAACTAAAAGTTGCAAAACGACTAAGACACAAAACAACTAAAAAGAGATGCAAAACGATTAAAAAACACAAAACTAAAAGTTGCAAAACGACAAAAAAAAACAACCACAAACAGGGTTTTCCACTTATAGCGGGTGACGTTCAGTTTCCCATAAAGTGCTGCCTACTCTTCTTGGAAATCGGAGTCATGAATGTCGACCAACAACACACGCGCGCGCGCACGCATACGCACGCACGAAAAAAACTTGGATATGGTCAAATAAAATCTAATATCAGTTTGATAACATTCTGTCAAACTGTCCATAACTCACCTCGCTCTCTTGCAGACCGTAAAAAACATGATTACCATTAACAAAATGTCCACATCACTCAGTTCAGAGCTCAATAAACAGGTTGTCTCATTGTAAAGTTCACATTATCATGAATTATTGAGTTTTTGTGTGCAGAGAACTCACCTGCTTCGAGGCTGCAGTCTCTCTCTCTAACAACGACACTTTGGTTAGTTGATGTTAAGTACTCACAGTACTGGAGGGGGAGTTCAGTTAGCAGGGGATAAAAACAAACAAACCTGAAACTTCCTGTCGCCCGTTTGATTTCTTCAAAATAAAAGCGTTATTACCAAAATGATCTCTCTTTAAAATGTATTTTGACAATACTTCCCTGGGGTACAAGCATAAGTTGGGAATCCTCAAAGAGAGTACAAGACACTCAAAACTATAATTTTAAATACACAAACACTTTTAGTCTCTATAAATAGGACAGACAGCAACTTTCTGCCATTCATTCTGTGCAACATTATTGGTGGTATTTGTCCTTTTAAAATTGCAGTTTGAGGCAATAGAGGATCAGGTACCAAATAAATGTTTTAATATTTTTAAAAATGCTCGCTTCATTTTATTATGAGACATGTCAAAACTGGATATTTCCTTTGTGTGTAGTTTGAACATACTGAGTGTCATAGTTGACTCAGCCATAGAGATTCTTAGTCATGAGTCTGTGGCTCACTGTGTTTAAGGATGTGGAAGGTGTTGCTTGTACATCCAACCATGTTGTGTGAGATCACTTCTTCCTTGGAACTTTAATACCCTAAAAGCTCTGGTACAAATTTGGGTGCTTTTAAAGGTCAGTACACCTAAGGTATAAAAACCTACACTTCCAGTTACCCCTGGTGCACATAGTTTTATCTGATGAGATTTTGAAATATCCAGCCTCCCCAACACAACTGATGTGAATGGAATTTCATTTGTGAAACATTACAACAGAAAAAGCAATTGACAGGTTTTTATTCAAGCAAGTTAATTTAAAAAGAAGATAGAAAAAGAAAAATTTAACTCACACACAGATTGGCAGAAATAAAAGGTAGTGTCCTTGTGCTATGAAGCAGTTTTGATTACTTTCAGCAAGTGTGTGTAATAGTAAAGTATTACAGCGAAGTGCTGCTTATTCATATTCATGCATCCATGTGTTGAGCTGGCGTCCTGACCAGTCCTGGTGCTGATTTAAGCACCAGGACTGGTCAGGAGGACTCCCTTCAACTGTGGCCGCTGATCTTCAACATGTTTGCCACCCTGTTTGCACTGGGAAAAAAAAGTTTACTTTAATAAAGCAAAAACCAGATAAAGTTGAGAATTCTACAATGTGTCTCTGAATTCAACACTGCAAGTATTAAATACTGCACCACAAATGCAGCTGCTACTTGTTTTATCCCTACAGCTATTCAGCAGCTGCTACTATGCTGCTCCAGCTGCTCCTACTAGCCTACTAATAATTTGCGTCACCTTTCTAAATATACCACCCAGCTATCCTCTAATTAATGTGTGCGTACCTCTTCCTTTTTCATCACGCTGGTCAAAGCTGTGATGCCCAGAATAGCAAACCTAATATTGACACAGAGCTGAAGAACAGCCATGGCGATCAGCGTGATGTCCATGGATGTCAACAAACCCTGATGGATGAGAAATCAAAACATTTTTTAAATTCGGTTTAATTAAAAGATATTTAAACTAATATTTGAACAAATTTTCACAGTTGCGATTCAGTGCAGAGACGTTTACAAACTACCAAACTAGTTTACTATTTACTGTATGATTGCAGTGTTGGAATATAACTAAGTAGATTTACTCAAGTACTGTATTTAACCACACATTTGAGGTACTTTACATGAGTATTTCCACTACATTTCAGAGGGAAATAGTGCACTTTTTGCTTCACTACAATTATTTCAGACGGCAACTATTTTGAGACAGTTATATTTCATGGTTCCAGCGTTTGAAATGTGAGGATTTGCTGCTTTTTCTTTTAGATTATTTTATTAATTTTAATTTATTTTTAATAATGTTTGGGTTTAAATTATTGGGCTCTGGGTAATTGTGACGCCATTTCTCACTATTTTCACAAGACAAATAATCAATTGATCTTTAATGAAAAGAATCATTAGTTACAGTCCATTAGAAAACTCAGCGACACCTCAACCAACTACCAACAGTAAAATCCTGCTTTTACATTAATGCATGATGATGAATGCATAATCTAATGATATAATGTATAATAATATAACAGTCACAGGGGACATTTTTCTGCATTGAGTACTTTTACTTTTAACACTTCAAGTACATTTTCTTGGTTATACCCGTGTACTTCTACTTATGTAACATTTTCAGTGCAGGACTTTTACTTGTAATAGAGTAATTTTACAGTGTGGTATTAGTACTTTTACTTAAGCAAAGTCTCTGAATACTTACTCCTGTATGTACTTGTAAACACTGTACTAGTTTACTTTTAAATCTTGTATCGCTTGACTGTATTTTTGTGCTTTTATATTGTAAATATTTTTACCTTTTATGTTTATTACATTGTAAAGCACACTGAATTGCCCTGGTGTATGAAATGTGCTATGCAAATAGAGTTGTCTTGCCTTCCACCACTGTATGATTGTGTTTTTCAGTTTAACTTTAGTAGTATGCTTACCTGGGCAAAGAGCGCCACGTTTCTGCAGTTGTCACTAGAATGGACAGCATTTTTCCTCCTGCGGTCACACATCCAGAGGAGAGAGGCATTTCCCAGGTCTATCGCGTACAGCACAATGCCAGTAATGGCAAAGATAGCTCCAGCAATGTTCATAAACACAGTGAAGCCCACCTGAGAGAGAAAGATCCCTTCAATTAAAAGTCCAGTTCAAGCTGTATTTCAGAGTGTTTTGCATTTCAACTAAGATAGAAGACACATTATCCTATTTACAATGCACTGCATATTTCCTTTAATTAGTCAATGGAGTTTGGTGTGCTCTACTTACCAAGCAGCGAGAAGGGAACTGTCCGGCCAAAATGGACATGATTCCAGTTACAATGAACTGATGAGAGGTCAGCAGACGGCTCATATCAGTGACAATCAAGCAAAACTATTGTTTGTTTACAAGTAATGTTGCCAGGAATTATTATCACAAAACACTCTTGCTCTCTTGTGTCCCGAAACAATATTGTTTTTTTTAGGGAATCCTCTCACAGTGGAACTCCCTGCATGTGTAGAAGTTTTGGTAACACAACTGATAAAAACGTAACATAACACAGCTAACACATCTACTAAACAAGAGACATTACATAAGTATGCTCTTGTGGTAATATTAACACAACAATATTTTTATTATTTTACCACAGCACCCAGCCAGTACGCAGCTCCCAAGCTGGTCAAATCTCCAGGATTTGTGCTTGTTCGTCCCGGCCCAAGTCCAATGTTGAACAGGCCCACCATAATCTGTACGGTCTGCAAAAGATTCAAAACAATCACATCTCATTGTCTTATACTGAACATCTTAAGACCACCAGTTAATAGCTGTATGTGAATACATTTAGTTTAATTCCTCTCACCCCAAGAGCTGTAGCGAGACTAGTCTGCATCAGCCCCTGGTACACCGAGCAGCCCTCTGGACTGTAGCAAAGAGCCTTCAGGATTTGGCACAGTGGTGGAAACATGCTCTTACTGTCAGCTGCCACAGTGATAACTCTCCCTCCCTTGGTTTTGATGACAGGTTTGGGCATCTTCATGCTCCTGCAGACACACCTGAAACATAAAATGGGAGATTTCTTTCCTTTCTTTGTAGAGATTGGTTCAGCGATGGGAATGTGTCTCCTCTTGACCAAGTCTGTCCTCTTGAATTATGGTACTTTTGACTCACTCATGTTGTTTTGCGTGTGTGTGTGTGTGTGTGTGTGTGTGAGGGGTGGGTGTTTGTAGAGGAGAACAGGCAAGCGTATGAATGTGTTAAAGTCTCAGCACCTGGCAAAGTAAACAGTCACCGGTATCGATCAACAACCCTATCAAATCCAAATATGCAGATGTATTACAGCCGTGGTTTATGCTATAAGGCAGCGAGATTATACTTATTGTCCCTTACACAAAAACCACATTGCTTGAAGTTCTTTTATTTAGTAACTCTAAAATATGCAGCAGAGGCTTTAGCTGCCAAAGTAAAAGCATTGTTTGTTTCAGTTTTATACCTACATAATAAGTTTTCTCTGAGGTGTCTCAGCTACGACAAACAGTATTTTAAGTATTTGTCATATTGTCATTAGGTGTACTTTCATGACATTAAAATATAGCACAATCTGAATCTATTGAACCTTTTGCATAAAAAAATTAAGTTTCATCATCTGGAGGCTGGTTGTCTTGCTGTTTAGTTTTTCCACTTTCTCAGATATCCCAAAACTCATTTCTCTCACACAAACCACAGAAACAATATAGCATAAATCAGTTTTGGCAATCTATACCATTACAAAAAAAAAACATATCCAGAACACCACGTTGAGTGTATCGCTGAACATGATGTCTCCTCGTAAAATACATGCTTGTGTGTCATGTGTTTCTGCAGAAAACTCACGTGTCAGCAATGCTGTAATTGCTTCAGTCTGGTTCCTCTGACAGCAGCCCCTAAGGTCATTACTGTATATGACAAAAAGATACTTCCAGTAAGACCGTTCTTACCATTCTTTTCAGAATAAAAGCCCCATTTCCACAAAAAGCAAGTAATCAGTGGTGCTGGAAGAAGCTGTCGGCATCAAAGGTAATAAGAGTCAATATTAATTTGTTAAAACAAGTGCAACTGAACTTAATCCTAAAAAAAAAAATAGTGCTGACATTGTACTATACTGCATATAGCACGATTAACCAGTAACACAACAGAATGAATTCCTGTTGCTGTCCTGTCTTGTTGTATTTAAATAACATACTTTTTCATCTTTGGGCTTGGGGGAAGGCATCAAGTATTTTCAAGTCAAAAGGCTCAAATTTGTGACTCAAGTCCACAACTCTGGAAAACATTTCTGAAAACACTTCCCTCTAAAATTGTGCTTTTCCACTGCATTTCCTCAAAGTATTGTGTATAATTATATTGTTTATTGTTTGTAGTTGTAGTACATAGCAGAGGTCATCTTCACCTCTTTGGCTGCAGTCATAGACACCTTGACATTTGATCCTTGGAAAGATCAAAATTTGCCTACGAAGTTTTAATGTTTAATTCAGACAACATCGATCTGTTGATCAGCAGGCTCATTATTTCAGTACTTTGAGGGTTTTTTTTCTTTGAATTCATAATGCAAAATAGCTTTAGAGTCGGTGGCTAAGGCTGTGTTTTGTAAATACACCTTTTTTACATTCACAGCCCTTTTCTCTACTTAGAATGTGGTATGAATTTGATAAAAGCTTGCCTGTTCAAACAAACAAATTCAGACACTTCGCCTGGTGCTGGGTGGCTGGACAGTGTCAGTCTTGCTGCATAGTTCACATGTATAGGGGGAAGGTCTCTCTAAAGCTGCAGGGATTCATGGCAGCTGGAAGTGTTAAAACCTACCTCTTCAGCCTGGCTTTTTAAATCTACTACTACTTTAATGTATTTATGCGGTAAAATCTTCTTCTATTCTATTTTATCTGTTTATTTTAATCATTATTCATATTTCTAATATTTGTTTTTTCTTATCCCTCTTATCGATTTTATCCCTTTGTTTGTTTTTGTCTTTTTAACCTATTTTATCTAGTTTTTAGTCTAGCTTTTATTTAACTCTATTTATTTTGTTAATTTTTCTTTATTATTGTTTTTATCATTATAGCAATTAAATGATATTTTTTTGTGTGCACTGGTCTTAAATTGTTTAAACAATTGTTTAAATTGTTTTTGTTGTTTTACGGTCTACACATGTTCTGTCTTATTATTTTATCATCTGTGAAGCACTTTGAACTGCACTGACCTGTATGAAAAGTGCTATACAAATGAAGTTTGATTGACTGATTAAAAGTTGCCAAGACAATGCCACAGAGGCTGCTCTATTTTAATGTATTTGTAGAGGAGGAACATCGGGTCAGGGAGCGGAGCATGAAAGGTTTTCATTTTAGATTCAGTGTTTTTATTAAGTGGCTTTTCAAAATTCAAATGAATTTACAGGAATTCCAGTTGATGTAATCATACTTAACTACAACACTTTGTTCTCTCTCATTTTTAAAGATTGAAAACCAGTTGATATACTGTATATAGACTATGATTCACTGATCTCCACGCTTGAAAATAAACTGACTTCAGCAGAATAACAGCCTTCCAGTAAATGTTTTCAGCACAATGGTCACGTTCAAACAGGTCTGCTGGGGTGATTGTGCAATATACCAAAGAAAGAGCAAACATGAAATTCCCGTCCAGAGCACATGCACAGCAGACTGAGGGGATGTTGAAAATAGCCTGTGAATGTTCAGAGAGATAAACCCAGAAATATGAACATTGGGGTGCTCATAGGACTACCAAAACCATAAGGCACAAATATTAGCCTAACCATTATAAAACATTAGATAATTTCCATTTAGTAGATTATTAAACTGCCCGAAATATTTCTAACACTTTTCATTTGAAACATCAATTAAAAAAATTACAAATTTGGCATCACTTGGCTTCCTGTACTGTAGCTACTTTAGTGTAGTGCACTTGCACTTGAAACTGTCAAACAAACTGTAAACAGGAAATTGTACACCGTCATCTATCTTCAGCAGGAACAGAAACTGTCACCATGCTGCTGTGGTGCCTGTTTTTTCCTGCTGAAGACAGATCACAGTGTACAATTTGAGTCGAAACTTCTTATAAAACCGAGATGTTTGACCCTTTCCCTGCCATGTCTTACTCATTGTGATTAACTGATTAAAACCCAGATGGGCCTATGATACAAATAAGACCAGGGGTGGAAGAAGTATTGAGATCCTTCACTTAATTAAAACTAGTAATACAACAATGGAAAAGTCCAGCATTGCAGCTGCCTCTGAAGCCTGGTGAGCTCTGCTGTGCGGTCGTAAAGCGCTGGAGGGGCGACTTTGAGAAGACAAGTCGTGGTGGGTCTCTGTTGAGGCTCACAGCCTTTTGAAAAGTCTTGAAACAAGTTGATTTCCAATGAAAATCCTTCATCATTCCAGTGCCCAAAAAATCATCTGTGAAGTGTCTGAATAACTATTGCCCAGTGGCGTTAACACCTATAGCCATGAAGTGCTTCGAGATGAGACCCATCATCCCACCTGATCTGGATAGGCACCAGTTTGCCTACCGGGCAAACTGCTCCACACAGGATGCCATCACAACAGCTCTCCACACCGCTCTGACACACTTGGAGAAACCAAACAGTTATGTGAGGATGTTATTCGTGAACT
>LKNJ01002923.1:0-67665 GCA_002120245.1 Maccullochella peelii | reverse complement strand
GCCGACAGGGTAGACTTAAACGGAAGTTCTAAATATGGAGAGAGAATGGGGGAGAAAAAAAAGACATAACAAGCGCGGGCCTTGCCCTGACTGGGAATCGAACCCTTGGTCTCCTGTACCAAAGTCAGCAGTGATACCACTGTGCTAAACCTGCCGACACATTTCAAAAACCGTAAGTCGTATCGATAAAACGACCTTACTGTCAGCACCAGAAGGCATTGTTGAACACTGATGTAAAAATCATGTGGATAAAGTTAAGAAAAGGCAGAGAAATCACAGTTTCAAAACACCTCTCATTTGTGTTTTGCTCAAGACCGTAGGAGCCAANATATCATTACAGTCAATGAGACAGTTGAAGGATTTTCTGATGCTTGGAGGCGGACTGTTCAAAAACTGTATGTCCTATGGCTTAAATAGTTACATGATCTGAACCAGGACAAGTTTGTCTACGTTTTGGTGTGAAATTTTGTATGAAGAGTGGAAACGAGGGCAAGTTTAACAGAAATTTTTAAGACAATTTTACAGCTGCCTTCCACTCTAGGCGATGATGTCACTCACTCTACGTCTAAACATTCCACCACATACACACTCATGTAAAACTCTCAGAAGGGCTGAAAAAAGCATAAAACTAAAACTGTGATATTTCAAAAACTGTAAAAGATATCAACGAGCTGAATCATAGCTTAAGAGCTGAACATCTTGTGACCTGTTTAAAGTTTAAATAGAGTCTGTAGCTAAAAGTATGTGGAAGCAGTAGCATTTCAAAGTAGAGCAAGTTGAAGAGGGTTCTCCATTGACTTACATTGTAAAATGTGTTTGGAAAAAGCTTAATATTTTAAAACGTATAAAAGTTCTAAAGAAGAAAAGTGTAAAGCATAAATGTCCTTAAAGAGTTGAACATTTTGATAGTTGAATGGTTTCTGTAGCTGAAAGTATGCTGAAGGAGTAGGCGACCGAAAAAACGTACGGAAGTAGAATAAGAAGAATAAAGAACAGGATAACAATAGTGTGAATGCTGAATCAGCATTCCCACTAATAATAAAAAATGTAAATGTAAAAAGTAACTATTGTAAAATTTTATTATATTTGCTTTATGCTTACTGGAATTTGTTACGTCATAGATATTTAATTGATGACGTAACAGCGAACTTTTCTAATGAGTGATGTCACACTGGAAATAGAGAAATTACTTTTTATTGATCCAGCACAAAAGCACGTACACACTGTGAGTAGAGTCAGTTTAGCAGCACACTCATCTTTTTGTGTGTGCGTGTGTGTGTGCTTCTTTGTTGGTCATTTTCATTCTAGCTTGTTTAGGAATGTTTAGGACCAAAATGATTTTGCTTGCCTGCAATCATTTTGTACAGTTTATTAAAAGATTAAAATGCAACAATTAAATTGACTGATGATATGATAGCTCCCAGGGATGTGATGTGAAGGTAATTAAAGGAGCTCCTATTCTCAATATTGATTATGAGATTGATTATGAGTTTTGAAAGAAAAAAATCAACCTCTGGAGTTGATTGACCTGAAAGTGTATCCACTGCTGGCACTCCTCTATATCTGATCGAGGAAAGACCAAACCCAAACCAGACCTTAAGGATAGATTTAGAAAGGCAGAATTTCTCCCGCTCTGCTCCTCTCTGGGCTGAGTTATCTGTCATTTGTCCTCTCCTGTGGTCTGAGAGCCAGGCAGCCATTAGCATAACCCATGTCTTTAATCAAGCCACTGGAGGAGGTACCGAAGGACGCTCTGCTGACCGCAGTATGCCTCCTCTCTTATTTTCTCACCCACTGGCCCGCCTGCTCTGTGGGAGAGTCGTGAGGTTTGTTAAAGCCTCAGTGAGTCAGTGACAGGTGGACAGGTGGTAGTTCAAGAGCACAAGTGGGAGCCACGAGGCCTTGTGGCTGCTGTGCAACTAAAAATATGTGGGGAGCCGCCACCAGTGGAAACAGAAAAGCATTTATTTAGGCTAACAGTTAAAGGATGGAGATGTAAATATGTGCTGCAGTCATGTGACTAAACAACACTTTTATGATAATGTTTTTGCATTAATATTTACCTTCTCTTTTTGTTGATATTTCTGGTGTCAGCCCTCTCACAAATATTGGGTGTGGATACAATCTCTAGTTTCACATTAAAATGTGAGTGCTCTTCAGGCACAGCAACAAAATCAAAATCAAAACCTCTCCACAAATTATGAGAACCCCTACAGAGTGTATGAGATGGATGAATGGCTCACCAAACACACAAAAGCACAAATGTCACATACAAAGTTCATGGACCTTTAAAAAGAACACTAAACCTAGACAAGTCATAGCAACCAACCACTAACAGAGGGGAACACTGGGGTCCTGATGCCATCTTACCACCTCTGATAGTTAATGCACCATCATATACTCTTACAAACAGTGCAAAAATGATGTGCAGCTGCAGAATCTGCGGAATATGCTTTTCTTTCTTTACTAGAATAAATGGCAGCAAAACCACTTCTTTTGAAGGGACAAGAACAAGTCCTGGTCTGCAGCTACACTGACTTAGTTCAGACACCAGCAGGACTACTGTACTGTAGGAGAGGGACAACAGGTAATAGTGTAAAAGTGATTTACCTGCAGTGGTACACTGAGATTTGGTCTCTTTTGTGGGTCTGCTGCAGGTGGTCAAATGTGTGCATGTGTGGGTCTGTGGGTATGTGTACATACAGTAAACAGCCCTCCATAATATGAGTTGCTGTTGATTGTTTTTCTGTATTTAATTTGGTCTTTGTTGGAAGACGGAGGTAGGAAACAGGCCTGCTCTGGTTTCTTTTTTATAACACATCACATAAACATTTCAGATTCTGACCCCGTTTTATTTATCACAGCTCACATCCACATCCTATGGTAATGGCCGCCACATTTCTAGGATGAAAGGGTATGACGTGTTTGCATGTTACAGGAAGCTGTTGATAGGGTGAATGTGTGTGTATGTATATATATACAGAAATATGAAGGGGTTCAGTTGGAGTGTGTGTACAATATATGTGTGGGTCTATATAGATAGTTTATAGGGGTTTCAGTGTACTGTATGTGTCTGTGTGTGGGTGTTTCACAAGCAATGTGGCAAGCTTTTTTTTTTTCCTGCCAGTATGTTCGATGGACAGTGGCCTTGCCAAGCATGTGTATGTGTGTGTGCCTGGGTGTACTTGTGTGTGTTTACTCTGTCAAATGTGTCCCACATGTGGGTGCAGGTCTAAGCCCATACACGCTTCCTCTCCTCTCCACTAATGCCTGCCACCACCACACTAATAGTGTTTGCCAAATACATTTTGAGATGATTAGGTTTCCAGATGGATGGAATTTTTCATGCAGACTTAATTAAATATCAACAGTATTACAATAAGGTATTTGTTCTGACATGGCAAGTGATAGCCCGGCATATTTTTTTTCTGCCTGTAATAATGTGTTCTACTGTGTTATTGTTACCTCGTTATTTTAAAAGTTAATAGCAGCAAAAATTCTCTGTGGTAGTATTATAGTATATAGCCTAAAAAAATGGATGGGTTTTGTAGGCCATTGTAATCCTATTAATTAGAGGTGTGTACTTAGCATGCATGAATTTTAGTATGCAGTAATTGTAAGTAAATGTCTCACAATGGTATACTCATGTTTAAAGTGCAAACAAACCCCCTTTTTTTCTAAGCTTTTCAAATGTCAAATTCTTCTTAAAAAACTCTCTTTTAAAGTGCTCCCTTCATGTCAATCAAACACTCTCCTTCCTCTGTAAGTGATATTGGGGTACCACAAGGCAGTATACTGGGTCATGTGCTTTTTCTTCTGGATCTCCTATCTATATGTAAATATTCAGGTTATTTACTATGTGATGATGACACATACCTACACTGCCACTGTTTTTGGGTTTAGTTCCACACTTGGATCTCCAGACTTTGTGACAACGATGATAAAAGTGAACTTTAAATGAACTTAAAGTCTTGGTTGTGATGTTATCTCCTTACTTTCTGCATGCAATATATTTACTGTGTGAATATTTATACTAAGAAAACTAAAGTTTTCTACAAATAAAACACCACCAACAAAAAATTCTTCATAGCGCTAGAGGGAGACGGTTATAGCCAATTTTTTAAAAAGCCTACACCACATAGCATGGCATCACTCATCATGGCTGTAAAGCCTCATTTGGCTGTGGCTTGCTGTTTTATACTTACTGCCCTGTCTGTACCCATCCCAGTCTGCTTTACCAGACAAGGAATCAAACCATACAACCATACAAACATATTTGAGGTCTCTGTCGACAGTAGTTTAATTCAATGTCCCCAGGGTCCCTTTACACTGAGAGATTTTCTCACAGTCATTGTATCTTAACCCACTGAGACACTGAGTGCTTCACTGTAAGGTGTACAGTTGGTCATTTGGATACAAGTTTAATGCCAAATTAATGTTGGGATGCCTGGCCGTTTAGCAAGTTCCCTGACATTCCAAATGTTTTGCACCGTGTATGTCATCGCTGCATAGGCCACTTAATCTGTGTTGATGCGGCCACTATAATCCATGTTTTCATTCTTCCTGCAGATCTGCACAGTGTAATATGTGTCTGCAGGATCCCATACCGCTATTTGTATCAAGCTTGCAGTCATGTAACTCCTCTTTTTACATTTAAACTAGGGGGGACACATATTAGCTCAAGACAATCTAAAACATTCTGGTTGAACCAAGACCTTTACTGGTCCACTGCTCTTCACAGTGTTGTAAAGTGTAGCCTCATGAAAAGCTCAGTGCACAGCAGGTGAGTTTGAAAGGAGACACGGTGTCCTGTAAATATTCCATTTTACATCAGTGCCTCAGATCCTTTTCTCAGACACTCTTTGCCAAGATTATCTACAAGCACACCTAATTCAATGTCCCTAAAAACTATGTATATGGAGAAAGAGACCAACTATATCGGTGGTCTTGCAAAAACACATTAGATATTTAACTGCTCCCAAGGAGATGTTCCAAAACGCAAATTGGATCTCACAAAGACAGGAGTACAGGTACACACACATCCATCCATTATCTATACCGCTTATCCTGTAGAGGGTCGTGGGGGTGCTGGAGCCTATCCCAGCTGACATAGGGCGAGAGGCAGGGTACACCCCAGACTGGTCGCCAGTCAATCACAGGGCCGACACACACACTCACACTTTAGAATAATCAATTAACCTGCATGTCTTTGGATGGTGGGAGGAAGCCGGAGAGAACCCACGCGGACACGGGTAGAACATGCAAACTCCACACAGAAAGTCCCGCAGCCGACCAGTGGGGTCGAACCGAGAACCCTCTTGCTGTGAGGCGACCGTGCTAACCACTGCACCACTGTGCCACCCACACACACACACACATATGTATACACAAAACAAAGTTACAGCGTCATCCCTCTTTGACTCCCAAAAGCTAATAGAAAAGAAGACTTCACTTGAAGGAAGTGACCACAAAAGAGGAGAACATCATCACCACAGCAATCACCAGTTTACCTCACTGACTTGAACCTGTTTGTTCAGATGTTGTTAATCCAAAGAGTACAATGACTAAGTCTCATCACACAGCATATTATTTCCCTTTGCTTTTTTAACGATGTAGATGATAAATTCAATAGTTTTGACAATAATCCCACCCATTGGAGGTCCAAATAGGTTTAGGTAGAAAGGTTTTAAACCAAATACATATTACATTTGGATATGTGCTGATATTGGATCAACACATATTAACAAATATATTTTAGTTGATGCTTACACTATATAGAAAACTTGGTAAAAACTTGATAAGACAACAAAGAAGAGAAGGCAGAAAATGATTTTGACTGGATTCCTCTCCATTCCAGGTCAAACTAAACTAAGGAGACTAACCACCGGGTCTCCTCCTCAGGGCTCAACATGAGCATCTCTCACCCCTCGGTCCGCTCCTTACCTCCTCTCCTCTCCTACCATCCCATCCTCTGGCCTAATTCAAAGCATCTTGTGGGGCGAGTGCAGCGGAGAGAAGGATGTGGCTGAGGCAAATAGAAGAATCATAACAACAGGATCAAAGCAGTCCTGCAAATCTATTCCTTCTGGACGTGGCGGCTTTCGCATGAAACAAAGAAAGTCAAAGACATGACGGACAGGGCGATGCACAGAAAGGGAAGGAAGGGATAAAGGGAAAGAAAAAGGGGGAGAGGAGGGGAGGAAAGGCAGAGTCATGAACTCTGTATCTCATGGAGAGGGTCATCGTCAGCACGCGCTGCTGTTTGATTGATGCCTTGCTCCTCCACTCCAGCTTCTTTGTGTCTCTCACTCTTTCATATGTCGATCACACCCTCTTTCTGCACATATGATCAAACAGCTGTGTCAAGATTCATCCATTACTCTGACGAGCCACATGCCTTTTATATATTTATATCAGTTTACTGGTTTTTCTCTTTGATGGAAAGTTGAAAAATAAGAGAGCTCGAAACAAACCAGTTAGCCCGAATTGGAAATAGGTTGCTACATCAAATCTTGGGCATTTAATGTCAGCGTAGTGAGTTTATTTTCATGTTTGTGAGTACCATTTGGTTGTCTGTTTTGCCTTGTGTACATGTGTCTTGTGTGTCTGTGCATGTTCACACATGTAAGATGATAGTATTTGCATATGTGTGAGTATACAAACAAGTTGTGTGAGCCAGAACTAAGTAGGTAGTTGGAAGCTTTTTCTTTAACCCTCTGGAGTCTAGATTCATTTTGGTATACTTTTGCTGACTTTCTACACATTCATTTTTGTTTTTCAGCACCTTTTAAAATGTCCTTACATCACATGCATGATATCCTTTTATTCAGCACAAACACAGCTATAAGTCTGATTTATCATTTTAGCAATTTAACAAAGTGTAAAGTTGCCAGAAACCCCCCAAAAAACAAGAAAAATGACACGTCCCTAAAAAAATGCATAAATCTTTACTGATTATCAACGTATTACTACAGAACAGCTCAAGGTTGAAAAAAAATATACACGCAAATACAGCAGAAAGATGTAAGAAATTAAACTATAATACAGTCTATTTACATTTAGAGTGATTTTATCCCAGAGAGATTTGTAAATCACTTTTTAAGAAACTGAAAATCTTAATTTTTTTTTGTTTTACAGACACAAATGTATATACTGTGTGAAAGCCCCACAGCAACACTTTCAATTGGTTTTCTCAGCTTGTCCCTGCATGATATATAAATAATGTTGTGTTACCATAAATAAAACCTACTCAGCCTATTCACAGATACCAGATGAATGGGATAGAGTGTTTCAGGACAGTCTAGAAAACAAAAAAAAGGGATAAAACTCTTAGATTTACAGTACTTTCCTGTGGTAACTTTTCTGTGGCACCTGTTGTGTTTGTATATGTTAAACCCAACACATCTGGCAGTGAAGCAGGATTAACCAAACCATGATAAGTATCTGCTGTGGCAGGAAGTTCTTGTTTACCATCTATCGTTACACTTTTTTGCCTTTGTGTGGTCTTTAATTTTGCACTTACTTTTACTCTTTGCTGCTCAGAGAGCCTTTGGCCTTGCTCTAAAGCATCTCTGTCTGGCCTCATTGAATGCATGTGAGATTTAAGAAAATTAAAGACACAGATGTTTGTAGAATCAATGGCTCATCCCCAGGACATTTCTGCATTTAATAAGTTTGAAATGATCATCTAGTCTATTAATATAAATCTCATATGTTGTGGTAGATACTCCAGCACTGCTATTCTTTCCCTGTGCCCCTCCCTGTTTCATCTCCCTCAAGCTGGAACAGAGATTTCTGCATAAAAAAAACCCAGAGCAAGCCAAATCTGCACTCTGCACGAACTGCATATTTAGATCATGATGCATCGATCCCCATAATTCACATGGTTCTGTCATTTTACACTCAATTTACAATATGTTACTGCTTGGGAATCCACAACACATTTTCTCCAACATAAAAGAAGAAAGGATATTACGGAAAAGACACGAGGCAAAATCAAACCAGCGTAACTGCTCAGATCGGATCGGGCACTGTCACTTGGACTGTGCACTCTGTTTCGAAACACATCAAAGAAAATCAGGATTTTGCCTGAAAAACCACAACATGACTAGTATCCCCTGCCCCCTCCTCGCTCCCCCGGCCTTGGAGTTCCCTAGAGGAAAGGAAAATGTTGATTCTCAGAAGTATTATTCCAAAGAAATATACACACTATGAGAGTGAGAAATACATATTCCAGATCCATCAGTAAAACCCTCATGTTTGGATCCAGGCCTTTTTGTTTGACTCTGTTGGGATGCCAGGGGGTCCAGAGGGATTGGCAGGTTTACAGTTGAGGGGTTAATGGGGCTGTTGGGAGATCGGGGTGTTTGCTATGTAAAGAGCCACCTCCGGAAAGTCTTTCGGAAACAAAGAATTCGCTGTGTGACAGTTTAGTGGAAGCTTCCCAGTCACTGTATGGGCCTTTGTAATCACCACAAAAGAACATACCAGCAGAGTAAGTCCATAACTCATCCACACAAACAAACTCTGATGTCGGTAAATGAGGCCGAACTCCAACCCCTGAAGGGTGAGACTTGGCTTTTGCGGCGTAGCTTGATGAAGGCAAACAATGCAGCTGTATGCTGTCGAGAAGACGGGACAGGAGACTGGAAAGTGGCAAGACGTTTCTCCCAAGCCTGATATCCCTGCCGTGAAACTTCCCACCAACGCTCCACAGATGGCAAATGTCTTGATAAATTGGTTTTATGGTCAGTTTTACTGGTCATATCCCATTTGTGCCGCTGGGTATTTGTGCAATCTCTTTGGTGTAACTCGATGGTGATGACAAAAGTTTGGGATGATTGTTAGATTGAAAGCTGCTGGATGTTATTTTAGATCACTTGGCTTCATTATAAGACTGTTGATAGAAACAATCTGTTCACAATCACAATGTACAATCTCTTTAAAAACAAATGAAAGCAAGTAATCAATATGAGATTTTAGCACAATTAGAATATCAAGTTTTAAGCTTACTTCATCTATACATTCATGAGACATATAAGCTTTTAAAGGCTGACAGCAGTGCTTGGGTGGCCGACATCAGGGCTCAGATGAACCTTTATGCTGATGTTGTGAAAACTCCTCCATGGCGAGACCCCTGTTTTTGGTCTAAACTTATCAGTGTATGGTTTGACGTGGCTGCCAAAGACCTCACAGGCTGCACTTGTAACAACTGAGAAACACAGAGGCCTGAGGAAAACCTGTGCCAAGGCCATCCATGACAGCTGGCACGCCACACGGCCTAAAACAATACACAATGCGTCCCTCCTGACTGCCATCAGTACACACTCGTACAGTCACGGCAGGGGAAGAACACATGCTTGCCCTGACATCTCCAGACAGCGAAAAATAAACGGACAGATGGAAAAAGAAGATACATAATGAATACCAGGTCTGGGAGAAAGGAAAACTGATCTTCTTCTCCATCATACAGAAAGATGTCTACACGCCGGGTGTCATTGTGTAATAAAGATCTTGCTAGCCCTTTTCACTCAAGAGCCTTCCATGTGCAGGCTCCCCCTAAGTGTCATTGGAGAGTTAGCTCCAGGACCATGAAAGCACTAGCTGCAGGTCATTAAAATACCTTTGAGAATATGGGATGCTTATCAAATAATATGAACCACATTGCTCCACTTTCCCCCTGTGTGAATACGGAGTGGATGTGGGGTTGGGGTAGATATCTCTACCTTTTCAAGTGTTCTTTGAAGTCTGGGCGCCTGGGAAAGTGGAAAACTTTATACACAAGTACAGCAGAGTGCTGGCTTCTGTAAGGGTCATGACCTGGCTGTGTCTTGTCTCCCCACCAGAAAAAAGTCAGTGGATGGTGTGAATTCAACTAAACTAAGTAATACATTCCTATGCGAAAACAGCTGTGAACACGTTTTGCAGCTTAATTTGTCTTTGTCATCTTTCCTCAGTTTTTTTTGTTTTGTTTATAGTAATAAGGCCTACAGCTGAAATCACTGACCTTAAAGAACACCATTGGAAGCCCTGTAAAAATACCAATCATTGTCTCCTCATAAAACAAAGGGGTGGACGTTCAGAAAGAGGAGGATTTTCCATCATGGTCTTTTTTCCAAGCTTCAAATGTCCGGCTGATTTAACAAGAGGAGAATACCGGAACAGCACATCTGCCAAAGTCACTTAATCTAATTTTTGCCATGGTGCTGTTAAACTAGAAAAACACACAAACTGCAATTTGGCTATTTTCTTTACTTGAATTCAAAATGTGTCTTTTTTTATAGAGTTATATGGCATATGGTCCTTTGAAACCCATGGAAAAGAGAGACAAATCAGTGCCAGATCACTATTGTTTAAAAAATTCAGCAATAACTCTCCATACCCAGATGGATACAGCTGGGGCAACAGTGGTGGCAACAGGTAAAGGACCCAAACACAGACAACCGAGGCAGACAGGGACAGTTACTGAACTCATTTCATTTATCGTCAAAGTTATACTATATTACAGGCATTCAGGCAGGTGGTTACAGTTACATGGTGACGACCCAATGGCGCGAACACAAACATGGCATAGCACCCTTGACAATCTGGCAAGGAGTGAGTGGAAATGGGCTGGTTAAATACTGCAGGGCTGACGAGGGAAAGTGGAAACAGGTGCTCACCTGTGGGCGGGGAAGGTCATATGGCTGGGACAGGTGGAAAAGTCAGAGGGCATCTGGTGGACGAGTAGAGAATGGCAATGCACGTGTTTGAAGTGGGAATGAGGCTGAAGGGAGGGACACAGAGGCAGAATGGGACAACAGAATGTTTGCGAGATTTCATACGAAACAATAAAATAGCTATAGGTAGTGTACTTCCTCTTAATCCATTTTAAATCTAAAGCTTTTTCATGCTTCCCAGTCACTGTCTCATTCATCAGCTGCTTGGCTACCAGCTGACTAATAATGTCCAATCATACAGTAGTACTGGACCAATTCCAAAACTTTTGGTAAGTATTAAGATTTAGACCCCAATATTTGTAAAAATAGGGCCCAGGTTTAAAAATACTAGAGTTTCCCTTTAATGTCAACAGGGCAACATCATCAATAAGAAATCTCACAAACTGATCAGGGTAATGTTTCCACTCGCTGTTGTTGAGTTTGTTTTTTATCAGCTCCATAAATAATGAAGCTGCCTAATAACTGTTTCATACACTACTAGCTTTTAAACAGTATCATCTTACCCATAAACATAATTTAATTCTGTTGATCACACAAGAAAAGTTGCATTCAATCAAGAACACTGAAATTAAGAAAGTATGTTTATTACATAATATATTCCAAACAGTGGTTTTCAAAAAAAATTGTCCCCTTGACATTTCTGCACTGCACATTAGTGACTTAATGCCTGTTGTTTGACTCGTGTTCCACTCTGGATGTTGAATTTCTTCATAGTGCAGTTTAATCAGATACTGAGTAAACCGGGTTACAGCAGCCTGACGCCGCTGTCTGTCTTTGACATTTCCCTCTGACGGTCTCGGTCACCCCGCCTTGGAATTCCTCCTGCATGGCTCAGACTCACACTCTGCTTTTGGGCCAAGCTGGATCCCCTGTGGCCCATCTTCAGGAGGAAATTATTTTTCATTGCCCCCAAAACACTGCGACTCTTGCCAGTTTGGCTTCGTCCCCCTTGTGCTAGTCTCCAGGTTGTATGGCCGAGCTTCCTCCTGCCCATGAGGGGACAGCTGTGAGGTCAGGCCTTCAAGAAAAGCAGGTCACAACCCGGGCTTCAGTCCTCTGCCACCCTGTGGCTCCTGTGTCTTTGTTCCCTCCATAGAACAAGGCTAGGTTGTATATTATCTTAAATGTACTAGCCTGACTTCTCTAAAACAGTAGGACCATCCAATCCATCTTTACTGGGCCCATGCAGGAACTCTTTACTTTTGTTATATTTCAAGTGGGAGACTGTGGTTTTATTGTCAAGCAAGGGTTTCATGTTGTATTATTAAACTTTGTGTTTTCAGTGGTAAGCTTTTGGGACTGGGAAACATTTACCAAAAATATTTCACTTCAAATAATCTGAAGTGACTGAAAATACATTTTTTATTGTTGTTGTGGTTTCCCTTATGAGCCACACACAACATTTAAAAAGTTTGGTTTTGACCTTTTTTGCTGTAGCTGACTTATATTCTTTTTGATGTTAATCCAATAATTGGGAGGTTTGGGTATTCACTCTGGTTCACTGTGTGACATGTCATGACTTTTGCTTCAAGAATGCAATGACTCATCAAATTGGCTAGATGGCTCCAGTGTTTCAGGTGACTCAGCAGGAAATCCACTGACACTATTGATCACAGTGGCTTTGGTGTATTCCAAAATGTTTTGCTCATTTCCACAAGACACTCCACTTCTCCCACAAGACAGAAGCTTGGAGGGGACAAATGAAGGGAGCGAAGAGAAGGAGGAGACAAGGGGCTTAGTGGAGCTTCTGTGACTGTTATAATAGCATCAACACATTGTCATAAGTGTTCCAAGTATTATGTTCAGTTTAAAAGTTTTCATTTTTAATGAACAGTTCTAAGTTGCTTCTCAAGTGCTTTGACTTAAAAACTTAAAGGGGGACTCTCATGCTTTAAATGAATAGTTCAAAAATTTGGAAAATACACTTATTCGCTTTCTTGCTGAGAGTTAGGTGAGAAGATCGATACCACTCCCCCAGGCGAGCAAATAGCCTACACACAAAGAAACTGTGAGCTTGAGCCAAACCATACTGTAGCTGTTATCCTTAGAATATTCATTTCTGTCTTTCTTTCACTTTACCTGTTTTTCTTTTACTTCACTTCACTTTACTCTAGCTTCTACGGTTTTTCGGAAAAACATGGGGGTCGCAAGCTGGGCCTCTGTGCTCTAACCTTTAGCCTCTTCACAGCGTCCATGAAGAGAGATTGGAGGACAGGTGAAGAGATGGTGGTAACTCAGGGGATGAAGGGGAAAGACGGTGGTGGAGCTACTTCTGTGAAGCCAACACAGAAGCTCCTGTGGTATCTGGCAGACCAGGGAAGAAGCCCTGGAGGTTTGGCTGTCTTTCCTGATCCACTCTTTCTTCCATCTCTGTTTGATTCTTTCCTTTCTGTGTCTCTCTCGTCTCTCTCCATCTTTCTTTGTTTCCTTCTCTATTTCATTTTTTCTCAGTCTTCCCAACCCCCCTTTTCCTCATCCAACTGTGGCAGGCGAAATACAATGAATCATTGATACTAATTTTTCTCTCATGGATGCATTTTCCAGCTCCTGGGAATCTAATTTCCTGTTTCTGCTCCTGTCTGATGAACTGATTGGTGTTTATGTTTAGCAATCTGTTTCTTATAACCTTTTTTTTGTTTTCTGGTCTTTATTCCTTCTCTCCTCCCTCCCACGTCTTTCACTCTGTCTTTTTTCAGTTTTGATTGTTATTATCTATATGAAATGTTCCAAGATTAGGCCTACTCAAGGATAAGGGGTTTTAGTCCTTGGCAGCAGTTAAACCAGTTAGAAGATGGCAACACCTTCAGCATGAGCCATTTAATCCAATCCAAACGTCCGTATTGGGGTGGGGTTGTCTCAAATGGAAAAAGCACATTACTCCAGGATGAAGTCAACTTCTTCTTACACTCCTCACGCTGGAGATCGTAAACTTGAGTAGATGAACTGTTGTTAATTTAGATGTCACAATAATCCCTGCTCAGTGACATTTATCCCCATTTGGCATTGAATAATGGTGTGCAAACATTAATGCACACACTGCAAAAACAGCCCTACTAGAAAGAAGCCAAATATTCTTAAATATAATCAAATTGTCTTGTATCGAGCAAAAAAACTTCCCAATGGGGTAAGCCAATTTTGCTTGGCTAGAATTCTAGAATGCTAGCATTAAACAGTCTAGCCACTGAAAGACCATAAGGGGCCTTAAAACTAGACAAAAAGTGCTTATTACAATCAATGAAAACTCAGTTATTTAAGACATATTTCTTAATTTAAGATTAATAATTAGCACCAAAAAAACATACAGTGGGTTCAAACCAAGAACCGTCTCAACAGCAACAGTGCTAACCCCTACACCACCATGCCACCTAAAACAAGTAATCCTGACTACGATAAATTAACTTGTACTACTACTAGAAATGAGATTGGTTTGCTAGACAGAAATTAATCTGACATTTCTTTTCACTTCTTTATTGTTGAGTCAGTATATCCAGAAGCTGCACAGAACAGAGGATTCAAAAACAATAAAAAGACCATATAAGAACTTGGTCTGAGGAGAAGAACACAGAAGAACACACTAAATTTACAAAATGATTTTAAGTAAAAACATTTATTTTAGGCTCTCTAACAGTTTACTTTTATTTTACTGTCCTTCAACAACATGGCCAAGACAGCACATATATTTTTTCCAGATGCTTCTGTGGTCCTGGCAAAATGAGGAATACTGTAGTACAAAACAAACTGCACATTCCTTGATGACATTTTAATGGCTTTGATTTAACCATATGTACAACCACATACAATACGCCACATTTTTCCTGGCCTGAAGTTTGTTGCTCTAAACCCCAGAGCTGAAATAAAAGTAGATAGATAACTTAACAGCCCCCTTTGTAACTGAAACCCTTCAGTAGGAAAATGTTGTTTACTTGTAAATATGCTGCAGTTTGCTCAAACATACTGTATGCATCTCTACAGTTTGGCAAAATTTAAATAACTACAGCTGCAGTATGTATGCATTCTTAGAAATCAAAACAACGAAAACAAAAATGCTGAAATGTTCAGTGTGAGAAACTGCAGAGTATTGCATAAAGAAAAATGCAAAGCAGATGTACAGTTACCCTGTGCGTCCTGTCCACATCAATATAGTGGCACTTTGCATGGATGGAGTCCCCCAGTGACCGCTGCCAGAAAGAGTCCATGATGGGGGAAATTTATAGCTCTGTTAACAAAAGGAGAATCAATAAGCGATTATGTGGATACGGCGCAGCATGATGTTATCACCCCTAGGGCATAACACACTACACATTCACAAACACAATCAGCTCACACAATGCACACTGAATGTGTTCTTTTTTTATAATACAACACAACACACACTAAAACAGGTGAGTAGAAGGAGAGCTGTCTCAATAAAAGCACAATACAGATACAGTTGATGTAGTGCAGTAATCAATGCAAGGTGATGGATCCCACTGTTGTTTGCCATGGAAACTGCCTTGAATCCCCAGGACCACCTAAACCCCCGCAGGCCCAGCCCCGGGTCTTTCCACAATTTGCGTGCCTCAGTCCCTCCCTAAAAACAACCAACAATGGCAGGCTTCTTCTCCTCCCTCCTGGGTACCGATTTCACATTCACGCCCATTATGCATGAATGTCAATGGATGCAGTGAATCAATGCAAAACAGAATAATAAATCATGTATTCCACGGCTTCTTCCTGCCTTAAGCAATGCAGGAGAGAGAATTGAATGCCACAGCTTGCTTGGCAAAACAAGTTATTTTGGAGGGAAGGCGGACCTGATAGTTTGTATTGAAGAATTGTGGATGTTCCGTTTTCAGATGGTCTGCAGCCACGGAATGAACACTGATGGTGTTGTACAATTCTAACTGGAGTGTTGATTTAGCCTCAGACCAGGTACGACGAAAGAGGCTATTAACTTGTCTTGGCGACGGTTGGTTGGCAAATAACTGATAGCATATGAACACACGCATGCCCCATTGTCTCAGCATCTTCAGTGCATTTGGTATATATCTTCAGTAACTTCAAGTGATGAGGGTGTTGGTGCCTGTGTAGTTCTGAGCGCACATCTGTTTCACTGACAGGCAGAAAACAGAGAAGAAAGGGAGATGGAGAGGAGTGGGTGGAGGAAGAGCTGGGGGGGTACCCAGCGGCTGACTGCTAGTATCATGAGAGTTCAACAAAGTGCAGCATGGCCCTCCAGCTGGAGAGAGAGGTGTCTGCATCTGCGTGTTTGTGTGCATGCAAGTTATTGTGTCTTTCTGGACTGACTGTGAAAGTCAGTTGCCTACTGATGTGCATGCCAGCATGTGCGAGTGTGTGCGTATGCAGTAGGTGATTTATGTGTGGGAGACACATCACGAGGGGCGGCAGGTGTGAGCTTTGGTCCCACAAATGAGGCCACTGACTGACAGCTCGTCTTTGTGGCCAAGCTTGCCCCAATTTATTCTCTCTCCCTCTCCCAGACTTCAAGCCCCTATTCACTTTGATAGACAATATGTCCCACTTCCCCGCAACACTCAGCTGCTGTATAATTAAATGTCAAATAACTGTCACCAATCACTCTGACCGAAAATGTATTATTTGTGGCAAATAGAGCACTAAATCGGAGATAAAGACATTTCAGACTTATTTGCAGCGTCTGTGCTTTTGCATTGATTGAAATATTGAGGACAATTGCTGCAGACCCTTGTTGTTATTGTCTATCCAAAATCAAAGCTTAAACTTTGGTTGCAAGCAGGCAATGCCATGCAGCTGTGTATACTTACAACTTTAGTATTTCACATCTAAAGTGACATTTTGAGAAAGAGTGCATATTGCCCTGTTTTGTAGAGAAAGGATTTGAAAAACATTAAAGGGGCACATGAATGTTTTCTGACCACAAATCACAGGACACATACAGTACAGATGGGTGACAAATGAAAGAAATAACCAGAGTATTAGTAAGGTGTTGGGCCACCACAAGCCTCCAAAACAGCTCTACTGATGGGATTTGGTGTCACCATTCAGTAGACATTTGAATCATAGACTGTGCATTTAACTAAGGCAAACTTAAAGCTGCAATATTGATTTTTCTTTTTTGACCACTTTAGGGCAGCAGAAAAATCGACATATTAACACTTTTGTTGTTGTGGCCAACGTGTTAGCAAAAAATGACCTTTTTACGCAACCAAACAGTAAAGTTGTGGGCCATAAAACCAAAACAATAAGCTAAAAGACACTTAAATGTTCAGTAGAGTTGGGGGAAATTAAAGCGTTGGGTGATAATTCTCTGTGGATTTGTCACTACAAGCGAGGTCTGGTACATTACACATAGTCATTGAAATCCATTGTTAGTATAAAAATATTGACAAGTGCAGCTTAAATAATTGCCAGTAATAAATAAATTGTAATTCCATTTTAACAGATTGTTACTGAACTACTGTATGACTATTAAGACCTATCATCATAGCTGCAATGTATAGCCAGCATTTTTGGTTTTGTTGAAGGCACCGTTTTCTAATTACTCTTTCCCTTTTTATTGCACCACAATTTTGTGCCACTCACCACCTTTTATTGATGTGACAAGTAATATCATTTCTCTCCAAAGACATGCCCTAAATCTAACACATTTTTTTTCTTTTTTTATCACTTTTATCAGGTAGTCACATTCATCTTTTTCAAGGGGGATGTGCGAAAAAATAGCATCAATACGAACAACAGTTGGAGACGGACATCATTTTACACAGGGGAAGTTTACCACTGAAGCACTTACATAAAGCATGGCGTCCAGTCCATAGTGTCCATTCAACAGCTGGGCAAAGCATTGACAGTTACTTTACACATATCAATAAACATTAAACATTGCTTGCAGTTTGAAACGTCATAGTCCTGTCAAGCAGAGCAGAAAAGCAGCATGACATGACAGCTCAAAGACCTTGGAGAATAGTGTATTATCATTCAGCCATGGAAAATAGGCGGTTTCTTACCACTGTTTTAATATGCTTCGTATAGGAACATTAATAGTACAGGAGCTGACATAGAAATTGGACTAAATCACTCATCTTGTTTCCAAACGAATAGCATGCATCACAAAGTATTGATCTGTCAGACAGTACCCTTGGTGGTCTTGTTATTCTGCTTTCTCTCTATCACTCTATTTGCCACAAAACTCTTACCTTTTTATTTTAAAGGGTAGCTCCTGTTTTTAAAAAGTATTACTATCGTACAATGAGAGGGCATCTTTCCGAAATAGTCGTACAGATCTTTCATCTCTTAATGCAAAACACGTGCCATCGTCTTTCCTTGTTGTGAGCAAATGCAATCATCCCACAGAAGCTTTACATATTTAATGCCGTGCATCCTGCTCTGCCGTTTTCTCACAGCCAGCCTTTAATTTTTGTACTCAAGACTGTGTGGAGAAGTGCTGTGGTTGAAGAGGGATGCTGTGTGTTGGTCTGCGTATGAAATAGAATAGTAACGCTGCCATACTCATTTGAGACTTGTATTTGTACATTTGTAAAAAAAAAATTAAAAAAATTAAGAGGCAAGAACACATGCAAAGTTTGCATTGTCCCTGCAAATAAATAAATAAAATATGCTAAATATGGCAACACAACATAACACACACAAGTGTATTTGTATGGGTGTTATACATGTGCTAAACTGTACATGCAGGTAGAGGATGATAGTCACAGAAATTCTGCATTCAGCTCAAAACCTAAACACATTTTCACACAGTGTACAGCGTCCCCTCCACACCCACCCACACCCACCCACACCCACCCACACACACACACACACACACACACACACACACACACACACACACACAAGATGCAGCTTAATCAAGTGAAGGAAATGCCATGGTGCTGTGTCTAATTGAAAGTAAACAGATGGTTGTGGGCTTTCATAAAGGGAACTCAACATCAGGTGCTGAGACGTTTTGAAGAAAAACCCGTCAGGGGCGCGATGAGAAATGTGAACAAATCTTGGTTCCTTTAGATCAGACACAGGCAGGCCCACACCCAAGAGGGAGCCTCCTAATCGATACTAAAGCAGTGAGAACAAGTCCAGGCCAAGACTCAAGAGAGCGATAATGAGAGAGGAGAGAAAGAGGTAGGGAGAGAGAAAGTCAAGAAGATGGGGGGGGGCTGGGGTTAGATATAGAAGAGTAGTGAGACAGAAAAGAGAATAAAAATACAGGCAGGGGCTCTGCCTCTGAGCAGCATGGCTGAATATTCAGTATCTGGCTATGTTAATTGTTTTAAACAGCTTTAAACAAGTGTTCATTTTGCCTGGAGATGTGTGACATAATCAGAGCTACAGCCCAGTGAGAAAAACTGCAGTGAGAGAGCGGATGAAGAGACAGACATGGGGCAGTGACACTTAGCCTTCTAACATCTCTTGTGAAAACAAGCTGCTTTACATATTGCCCCAAATCCTGATAAGCATGAATCCTCTTTCAGTCCCTCCCTAATTAAATACATATTTTAAAGAGCTGGGCTTACCAATGATCATGCCACTGTAGAAAACATGTGGATACCGATACAGACAGCCACAGGTTAAGCTCCAGTGCACTCTCCTCTCTTTCCCCTGGAAGCCTTAGAAGGTTTGGCCTTTGATCGTTATTTGGTCTTATATCTAAGCTTGCTGCCGTGGTGAGGTAGTTCTTGGAGCAGTACACAGTTTATTAGATTTTGCAGGAGGAAGCACTCTACTCTTCCTCAAAAATGAGGATTAAATCGTCCTGCAGGAAAAGCTGAATTACCCCTCAACTGATCTGGTTACACAGCCGGGAGTACATAGCGTGTCTTGCACAATGCACATGGTATCACTATGGATGAGTCCCTTACGGGCACGCTAATGCGGCTTCTTCCAAATTGCAACATGTTCTTTTAATGAGGTTGCAATTCAGCTTGGGGGTGTATTTCCCAGAGTCTGGAAGAGTCAAGCTCACACGTATGTGTGATGTAAAGAGCACATTATACACACAGTGGCCAACACATGCTATAGATGCTATATACTGTCTGTTTTGCATGTACGTTGTTCTTGTTTGTGTTTTTTTTCCTGTTACGAACACGCCTCCTCAGAGAACCATAATTCCAGCATTAGTCCGTCCTGCGCTATTGCACCTACATACACACACACTGCACCTTTTTAGACATTATTATCAGCCTAGCATTTAAATATTGAAAAAAATATATCAAAGACTGTCCAGACATTTATTTTATAAACTCCCACTAAGCACATCATCTAGCCTCATTTAGCCTCTTTAGAGAGACACATGTTTGGACAATCACGCCATGCCAACGGTGGGCTATTTAGTCCTCTGGAGAATTTATGCCTGAAGCTTTTTGGCAACACTTTGGATTGGAGATAAAGAATTGGCTGCTGAAGGCAGTGCGATCAGTAAACACAAAAACAGATTTGGGATTCAATGTGTAACACCATGTTCTGAAAACACCCCCATCTTGGTGTTCAACTTCAAAAGCTCTACGTGCATGTGAATACATGCGCAACTGTACATTTGCATGTATGTGCGTGCATGCCTGTGGGTGTACATGCATGAATCCAGGCCATTTTGTTATTTGTGTACTAAAATATGTTGGAGCATTATCATTCCGCAACACCTTTTCATCCCTTTTGACAGAACTAGCTGAATAGTGCAGGGCCCTGGGGCACATGCATTTAGAAATGCATGCAAGTGACAATGAATTAGCTTTAAATAACTTTGAATATAAATAACTTCTATACCTCCATTGAACAGCTCTGTTCTACTAGCTGTATATTGGCAATGCCTTCAGAATAAGCGTGTTTATAAAAAAAAAAAAAAAAGTTAAAAAAATTTGAGAAGTCACATAATTTTACTTGTGAGCCACCCACTCAGCGAGATGCTGAGAGCCATGCATATGTTCACCAGTTGCTGTGATGCTAAGCCATACCTGCCAAATGCTGATGTCTAAAAATAAGGATGACTCTTCAATGCCAGAACACACACACATACCGCCTTCAAACTTTCTCTGCAAAGTCCCTTGTACTCCTGGCTAAATATAATGGCTCCCATCTCAGGATAAACTTCCCCAACACAGCAGATGGCAATGATTTACATCTAAAACAACAGCCTTATCTGCTGCTCATGGCTGCTGCTGGAGGACTGACAGGTTCAAATGGCATCCTTTCCCCCACTCCATAGCCATGCCCTGAAGGAAGAATACATACACATCTGCTATTGACCTGCAAGCTGGCTAATGAGGAGCAGGCGCTGGACATGTATCTCAACACTGGAGCAAGCAAGTGTGTGTGTGTGTGTGTGTGTGTGTGTGTGTGTGTGTGTGTGTGTGTGTGTGTGCGCACGCATGAAAGCTGTTGCCCAGAGGAATACTGCGTGGATGCTGCAGCAATGCTCCTCCTCGCAACGAATAGGCGAGGAGCTAAGCTACCTCACATATGGCAGAGTCTTAATGTCACACAGTATAACGCTTGTGTTGCTGTCATTTTTTAAATACAAAGTTTTGTAGTTGGCTTTCCAACTAGTCAAAAAGAGTGAGATAAAGAGAGAGGGGGTATGTGCGAACAAGCTGAGAGCACGAGGAAATGAGTGAACAAGAGTGAGAGGGAGCAAGAGAAACAAAACATTTTTTTCTATTTGTTTCATTGCTGGCAGATTGTTGCTACTCTGGAGACCGGCACTCTTAGTCTCCTTTCCATCTCTGCCTGCCTCCTTTTCTATCCATTCATTACATCCATTTAAACAACAGAGTGAATACAAAGAACAGAAACTGAATGACTCTTGGTGTTTCCTTGTGTGTGAAAATTGCAAAATGTTTTTTCATCAGTTAGTGGACAAATACTTTTTCAGATACACTGGACACGCAAAAAGGAATGTGCAAAAGGGACTTTTATATATTATATACGTGTATTGGGTTCTTCTTTTGTTTTTTAGCCATTACCGAACACCCTTAGGTGCATTACCACCGCCCGCTGGACTGGAGAGGCGCTAACACTGATTTTCATGTAGCCTGGGAAAATCAAGATGGATGCAATCGGATTTGTAATGTGGCTAATGAAGACACGTTAGAAAGTTAGAGACGACAGAAGGTTGTCTTAACGGCAGCCCGTTAAATCTCTGTGAAGTCCCTTCCTGCTCTCTGTAATCACAATACTGTGTTTTAATACACACAAATTCACTATGTTGTTTAAGAGAATCTGATTAATTATCCAGCACAGCCCCTATATTATTATGAAATACAATAAGGGAAATCACAAGCTGCTTTGGGACTCCTCACTGTACCCAGATAGAGAAGTGATGCAGGAGCGCTTTTGTGACTCCTGGTGGCAGGAAAGAGAACAGCATGTTGGATTTTATGAGGCTGGAGGAATCCTGCCGGGGAGCTGCAACCAAACTGCGGTGCAATAGTAGGACATTTTTAAGTGCTACCACTGTATTTGCAAACTTTCTCTGTCTGCTGTTTGGCGCTGGGCAGGTAGCATACATTCGGTTAATTACAGTTTTAGTGCTGAAAACAGCTGCCTGCTGCGGCTATACATGAGTCTGATAAGAGAGGAGTAGGCTAAAACAATGAGGTGAAGCTACTAAGTAGCTCCGTAGAGCTGAGAAGACTGCAGACTTGTATTATAATTCTCTGGGGGGTTATCACTTTGAGCGACCCCTTTCACAATACACATAATCATCCACGATGCATTGTTGCTATAAAAAATGCTGGTTAGAACAGCTTTAACTCATTCACTTTCCTCTGCAGTCATGGAGAGGGTTAGCAGAAGTGGCGGGTAGCAGTCGTTCAAGAGCACCCACAGCCACCAGACACTGCTACTTCATGTGCTCTCTGTCAGAATAAAACCACACATGCATGTACACATACACAGCCTAACACCAAAAGGTCAGAGAGGTTTTGTTTTCATCTTGAGTGATGTCAACGCTCTGTCACCCTGAGCCATTTTGAAAGTGTTGCGATACTGAGCCTCTCTGTTTTAGTGACACTTTGGTCCCGTAAGAGCCCTCAGGCTCTCAGGCTGAAAATGTATCTCTCTGTATTCAACCTACTGCTTGCCAGGACAGTTCTGTCTGGAGGCACTTAGGGGGCAGAGTAGGGGACATCACTCCCTCATTTTTTCTCTCACTCTATCTTTCTCTACTTTTTGTATTTTTCTTTACAGCCACAGATAAATTCTCCACTCTGGTGGAAATTCTGATTTCCCTTGTGGTGAAGTGAACAAATAAAATGATGATTCAACAAACAGTTGTCTTTTGTAGATTTATTTAAGCAAAATAATAAAAAGTAACAAGGATAAGGATAGTAAGGATAAGGACGAACACAGAGTCAATCTATTTCAGCTGAAAGGACAGAGATCATACACCAAGCTGCGTATGATGAGTCTGACCCCAAAATACAGAAACAGTCAGATGTATTATAGCATGAAAACAACCAGGCATGGGAGACATAACACTGTCAGACCTTGGCCTAATCATCTGTGTCTCACGCTAACAGACATCATACAAGCATCAATACAAGACAGACTGTTCTTCTGTCGCCCCTTGAAGGACACAGGGCAGACTGTTTTTCAGAAACCAAATCTACCACTGTGCTTTACGTCAGACGAAACTGTGACATGGGAAAATGACAAATTCCATAGAGCACAAAACACTACATAACACGCAAAATAATAATGATAAATTTTGCCCTTACATCCACTAACATCATTCACCTTTAAAATAGATGTCAGGAGCGTTGTCATGTGAATGTTAAGTGGCAAAAGAAACAAAATGAACTGGGCACAAGTGCTGTTTTTTCTCAGAGAAACTTGTGTCTGGGACAAAACGGAGAGAAGGGTGGTGAGCTGGATGAATAAGAGGTGTGTAAAAGCTCATTCAAAGAAGGATGTGAACGATTGTGCTTGAAATGCTGCAGGAAATAAAAGGAAAGGAGCAATCAAGTGGATTTAAAAATTCCATACATTCAGCTGATTCTTATTAAATAATTATTTTTAAATAGCTTGCATTTCATCACAATTTATTGCTCAACTGCAATCTCCTTCTTTTATGCTTAATAATTGCTGTTATTTCAGTGTCTTCTCAATGGGTGTCGTCTCACTTAAGCCATGCCCCCTTTACTAAGTAGCTCTCCAAGATCAGATAATGTATAATTATCTATTGATCCTGAAGATGCATTGACTGGTATTAGAGCTCATCAGACCCAGAATAATGTTTCATGTTCATTAATGATGTCACAGAAGAACTTTGCTCCTTCCCAGTCAACGTCAGTCCACAGAAAAAACAAAGTGTAAAAAAGTGCTCTTCTTCACAACCCATATCTATGGACCCCAAAATCACACTGACATAACATGACTGACGGTTTGTGAGACTTGTTAAGGGAGATTCCTATTAATTGGCTATGTAATCCAAGCCCTTTCCCCCACCGTGATTGGCTTTACTTTCATCACCTGTTGATCCATGTGTGCACTGCCGTATTGTTGTTATCTCACATCAGTTGGTCGGCATGAAGGGCATCTCGCAGCTGTGAGTTACATGCTCCACAACAATCAGCCTCAAATTCTACAATTGATTTGACATGTTCAAGTATAGCAAATTTGCTTGCATATTTTAGAACAGCATTCCTTATTTCAAAGACTAGCAAAAGATAATTTGAGTATCTTAAGTTATAATCCTTAAATTCTCAGTCCTATTTAGTTTGGTGACACTCATGGTTACTGATGGTAATGGCATGTGTGCTTTACTACTACAGCTCCCAGGATTCCATTCAAAATCACACATCAGCCTCAGAGGGCAGTAAACACACCTGCAAAAATGCACAATCAAATTGCCAATCGAAGCAACATGTGTATCTTTTATAGTGCAGCCAAACAAACCATGGGCGACAGGCATTCCTTGCATTACATTGTTTAAATAAAGATATAAGTCAATAATTGTAGTTTTTTTTTAGTGTTTTTAGTAATAAATAGGAAGACGGAAAGCAAAATAACTGTTATAACTGTTTTGTAGACACAGTTTAATTGATCAGTACCAGTCAGCACTAACTTTGGTGACACTGCATGCCCTGTAGGTGCTCTGGAATAAAAGCCACCCGATGGTTTGCCCACTGAATACTTTCAATGTGAAGCAGCAGCAGACATTAACAGCAAAATTGAATATTTTTGAGAAGGAAATGTTCAGTTGGCATTAGTAGTAATTTAACAGCTGTGATAAAGCTGTAGAATGCTATCAGTAAACAGCGAGGCTTCTCCCAATGGGATTAAATGACAAAAACCTACATACATACAAAGTACATGCATGTATAATTTCCTGTGAATCTCTTGTGTGTGAACAGGCCGCCACTAATAATGGAAGCTACTGTGTAGAGAGGAAGTTGAATGTAAATACACTGAACGGCCACCGCTGAAAAATGACGACCATAAATAGTATTAAAAATGGAGTTTGAAATAATGAAAATCTCAAGGATTATAACTTTAAAGCTAAATCATATATGTGTAAATTGCAATCCCTCACATATCAGTTGTCTACTGTGCCGTGCTTTTTGTTTAGTGTGTGGCTAAAAGTTTGGCTGTCAGGTGGGAGCAGATCAAGTGGCACACACCATGACATGGGCCATTGTCATAGTGCTGACTCCACCTATCCAGGCTAGGTATACGCTGGTGGCAAATACAAGTGTACCCTATCCGATTTGTCCTTCCTGCTTTCCTTATGGGAAAGTTAACTGTTGCTCATTTTAATTCTTCCCAAAATCATAAGTGAGATGTGTGATGGCTCAGTGGCCTCAATTATCTTGACCAGTGATGTCCCGTTAGACTATTTTTTCATTGTCTATATCCATGGATTGTGTGACCACATTTGAATGTGTGCCAGTAAATTGGACTCAAGAGAGTTCTCTTTTTGGTTGTTGATGTAATTTCAGCCGGTTCCCTTTCCTTATTGGCTTTGTTTTCATCATCAGTCTGTATTGATTCCAAAGTCACACCTACATGACTGGTTGCTTTTTTATTGGGGACAGAGATGTCTAAAGGTTGCTGATGGAGTTTGAGCACTTTCCCTTTTGTGATCATCTATGATTGTGAAAATAAGTAGGCCCTCTTAAATCCATCTATCCAGTGAAGCCACAGCACAAGAAAATAATAAACCATACTTCTTCAGAGAATTAAACTTCAAAATCACATATGCTTGAAATAAGTTGTCAGCTCTCAAAACAAAACTGAAATGCAATACAATAAAATGAAAAATCAGATCTCAGCACAGTACATCCCTCTGTTATCCACTTTCATGTGCATTTAGTGACCTATTAACTGTATTTTAAACACACACCAGTGCTCATGAGGTTGCGAGAGCCAGTAAACACAGACTTCAATTCAAATCAATTTCATGGATCGGACAGTGTTCAGCTCCTTCAAGGGGCCACCAGAAAGTGTCCTCCATTTCACGCATGGTTTGTTTTAAAACCTAACCACAACCCACATTTCCTTTGTTCATAGTGGTTTACTAATCAATACAAAGACCCCATTTACACTTAGTCAGTTCATGTGTCTCTGTAGTGTAAATGCATCTACAAAGGATTCGAGACAGATAGAATTCTGATTATTTAAACTGCCTTGGAAGGTGCTTTCAGATGGAATCTTGCCAGATGTTGAAAAGATGTAAATGTATCCGTCAGTCCAAGATGCATTGGTAATCTTTACTCCTCCCAGGTGTAATTATGTCAGCAAGTGGTCTGAGGAAGTAGCCTCTATGGGGTCTGTCCCCTGTGATAACGGCATATCAAGTTACACTGAAATTTTACTGAAATTTACCATCATACTCACTGTCTCATAAAGGGAGAAAAATGGCTCTCGCTGTTTTAACACATGCGATCATACGGTAAAGTAAAGTAAAGTTATCCTTTATTGATCCCTGTAGGGAAATTCATTCACTGCATTTAACCCATCCTAAGTGTTAGGAGCAGTGGGCAGCCACTGTGCAGCGCTCAGGGACCAACTCCAGTTCTATGCCAGTGCCTTGGTCAAGGGCATTGACAGGAGAATTAACCTAACATACATGTTTTAATGGAGCACACGGAGGAAACCCACGCAAGCACGGGGAGAACACACATACTCCACACGGTGCAGGGTTCGACATTAACCATGGCCCTATGGCTCGTGGCCACAAAAAATACTCCATGTAGGTGGCACCCTGTGGTCACCAAGTTTTATCCCTGTACTGGATATACTTTGCCTTTGCCAAAACAACATTACAGTTCCACAAACATCCAAAATCTGAACTAAGAGACTGTGAGAGAATATATGTACCATATGTTTACAAAGAATTTTGAGTTTTCAATTTAAATAAATTATTATAAAAATATATTTTCATTCTGTTAATGTGTTTTTCATTTATTGAAGTGTCACAGTTGAGGAAGGCTGTGTTAAGTTGTGTTAAATTGCCTTTGCTGTATTGTTTTTACATAACTTTACAGTTGGCCCACCAAAAATGTACTGGCCACCAAATTTAGGAGCTTGGTGGCCCGTGGGGCCAGTGCTTGAAAATTTTTGCGTCTATCCCTGCAGTGGTACAGAAGGTGCACCAAGCTGTTAATATCGTTGATCTGATCCCTAATCAGTGCAACCACTAATGATACATGTGGGTGAGAGACCAGTTTGAATGACAGCCCATGAAGATGATGAAACTTTTGTTTGACTTGTGGTTCATACATGCGTTTCATCCATGCGTTTAGTTTATAGATAGTGCTTAGCTAGCTAGCTTAACTGTTATTGTTGTATCAATGGATGTAACCTGCACATGTAAAATAGAGAAGTTATTCTTCTTCTGGTGTTTTTGGCAGTTACCAAACAGCTTCAGGTGCACCACCCTCTGGACTGAAGGAGGGCTGTCCCTGATTTGCATGTAGGCTGGGAATACTATAATGGATTGTAATCAGATTTGTGATCTGGCCAACAGAGAGGCATATACTGTGTGTGTTTAAGTGTGAATGCAAGTCTATTAAAAAGCATCAAGATTTTATACAAGACACTTGAAATGACAAGTGTAAATGGGGCCATATCACCACTACCAAATTTACATTGCTGGTTATAGTCTGACAATAGACCTGCTCCATGTAACATGCGTATGTGCAGGTAAATACAAAGCTATAACGTTGAAGATTTTATTATAGGTGATGAAAACTGACTCTTACAAAACACACAACCATCACCAACAAATACCAAACCATTAACCTCTGCACATAATTGATGCAAGCAAGTAACAATCCCATTCTTTTGGGAGTTTCACAGTGATTTGGAAAAGGTTCTAAGTGAAGGGAGAGTAGGTGGAGTTATTACAGTGTTACGCTCCCTCTATGGTCAGCCTCTTCGAGATCCAATGTCAGCAACATGGTTTATAGTAGGTCACATGCTTAACCAAGCACAGTTACCAAGTTGTCTTAGTTCAATTGTGGATGAAATGCATTGCTAGCACAAAGTGGTCTAGCTGGTTGGAGGAAAAGGACCCAGTTACACAGTGCTCTTCAAGTGAGGATAATGGGATAGAGCCAAGCTCAGTCCAGGCAGTGGACCAGTCAACCCAGAACTGAAGAGGCTAGCAGAACATTAAGACACAGTAATGGTATTCAAATATCATGGAACACTAATCAACCAGCATGAATACAATAAAATCCTGCCACAATATCCAAACAATGTAATATAAAGCTTAGATCTCCCTGTATAAAACAAGAACTAAATACATAACCTAACAAGAAATCCACAATAAACACTACAGTGCCCTGGACTACATGATATGATTGCACTCCCAAACACAATTCATGTTCCTATCGTCTTTAAAGTTTTTGTGACTATAATTCCCAGATATCTTAATATTGACAGTCTGGTTGACAGGTTGTACATGACCCTGAGTGTAGCGGGTTAAAAAGAACATAGGGTTTTATATTAAACTGTAGGTATTGATATTCATCTCACACTTTTGCACTTAGTCCTCCACTCCCACTTGATCTGCATTAACATCATTTAAAATGGAGGGAGAGGGAACTCTCAGTGGAGTAAGTTGCACTCGACTACATGATCACTGTGACTTAACCTGCACTTTTTCTCTTCTCAGGCGTGAAGGGCACAGGGATCTGAGAGTATTAAAACAGAGGATATCTGGAATAAAGGCAGTCAATGTGCAGTGGAACTCCTCGCTCGAAATGAACTACCCAGACAGTTTAAGCTTTCGGGGTCTCAGATGAGATATGACACGGGGCCTCTTATTCCCAGAGGTGCCCTTGCCCCTAACCTTTAGAAAGCAGGAGACTGGAGTAAGTGAACGGATTGTGTGAGCCTTTTTATGTCCGAGATGAGAAGTAGAGCTTGAGAAGTGTGAAAATCCATCCATCTATCTATCTATCTGAGAGAAAAAAAGTTGGAAAGGGGGTGAGGGAGTGGTCTCTTCAAGGATGACAGTACCCCCATCTATAGAGGGGTCACTAAAAGTACAGCATTGGTTATTTGAATCTCTCGTGGTTGGAGGTAAAGGTGGAAGTAGACGTTGAATGCCAATCAGAAACAAATGAAGCAAAGCTTGCGAGCTAGTTCAGGAAGTCAACTCGAGTCTACCTGTATACTAACGTAGCGTGTTCTTCTCACTGCAACATCCAATGCAGCTTTTTAATAATGGCGGTGTACCTAAGACGTCATTGCTCAGCTCCCTTGTTTGCTGCCATGCCTGCTGCCACGCCGCTGACATGAAAGCTATGCTGTCACTAGCTGTCAATGCTGCCGCAACTGCTGCTGTTCATACAGCATTTCAGAAGCCCTACCTCCACCCCAGCATCCACGTATTCATAGCCATGTAGGCTATGAATTCATGTTCCCCTTGTAGTTGATGTTGGTATGGACTTGAAGTTGTTATCGTCACTCCCCACTCCCTGCTGTGTTGAGATTGGTGTTTCCTTGAGGGGAGTGAGGGAAGGTCATAGGCTAGGCGCCAAATGTCAACACTGTACATATTATACAGTCACATAATTATCTATTCTCACATTGAGGTTCTTCAAGATTATTTTTTCATACAAACATATATATTTATTTTTATTTCACTTAAAATTATTAAGGAAAGTTTCAGCTAGTTTGACACTTTAATGTGACACTTTGCACATTAATGTAAAGCTACATTTACCTGTAATGAAATGTACTCTATAAATAAAATTGCCTTGAAAATAAAATCAGTAGCAAAAGCAATAGAATGCGCTTGCAGTGTATCAAATATTCTTACCATTTGCTCTACAGTTTAGCGAAACATTCAAAGCAGAAGAATTTTTACATTTGAAATTTAGACAGTTGCCGTTCACAGCAGTCCATCCATTTGAAATTAAATTTAAATTAATTATAACTATCGTCATTAAATAGATATGTTGCTGTTCTAAAGCAACAGGAAGTCCATAAAAAAACACAACCAAACATGCATGTTATATTTAGCAAGCTCTCAAAGTTCATGTGCTAGGTGCATTTTATTTCACTGCAAAGTTGGCATTCAAGTCTACTCTTCAGATTCCTTTTCCAATTCATTTTATAATTTCTTTAGTTGATACTGGAAGATCGTTTTGTGACATGATGTATCCATTGGTGATTAATATCTACATTGGCAGTGTAGCGCAACTGTGCTTGTGATGCTTCTGAAGTTGTGTGGTCTAAACTAGCTTAATTACTTCAATATATCTCAATATAAACAGAAATGCTTCCTATAGCAAATATGTTGTTGCTCAATAACAACTGAACTGGAATGGAGTTTACAGTTTCTATGGTGATTAGACCTGTGACCTTTGTGGAACACTATAGAGCTCAGTGTTGACTGTTGGTCACCTTAGAGCATCAGGTAAGTTGTCAGAACCAATATTTCTTATGTTTCACTCCTTTTAGAAGTGTTCTCATAGCATGAATTCACTGGTGGCAACTAATTATCCGCTACACATCTGTCATCCTTAATTTGCATAAGACTTGATGGAAACACAGTAATTACTTTGAAATAAGTGGAAACAAGCCTTTTCCCATTCTGCAAAAAAAAACCTCCAATCCTCTACACCTGCTTATGAAATATATGATTATAAAAAACAATGTGACAGGGTAATGAGGAATTAAGCAATTCAAAGAATATTTTATATAAGCACAGTATGCTAAACATGTCTGCATCAGTGAGGTGGTCTAATCAGCATTTAGTTTACTTAACAAGTTGTTATTTGCAGATTCTCTTATTCAAAGAGAATGAACGGACCCGCCGCGGAACGGAGTTTGGGCTGGTGGTGAAATGCTCAAATCTCATGAAACTTAAATAACCACTTATTTAAGATTGGTGAATATTGGAATTTCATCAATATTGTACACCTAGGTATCCACAGCTGCTTCCTATCCATAACACATTTCAATCCAAGAAAATTACATTTTAGTCTCTCTTGGATTATTTATAGAGGCTGTTGGACATATGACTAATTTAATTTTAGATTACACTAAAGACATTTGAATATGAAATAAATTATAATATCAATTGGAAGAAAATAAATGAAAGAAAGTATTCCCCTTTCGTCAGGACTTAACTGACAAATATTTTACCAGTATTTTACTTGAAGTCAAACACTAATTAACAAACACTAACATAATTAGCTAACGTTCTAATTTCACAGGCTAACAGGACAAACTGGTGCTCAGCCTGAATGTCCAGAGATCCCGATTAAGGAGATTAAAATATGAAAGTGATTTACTTAAAGTGGCTACAACTTATATTTTCATAATAACAATGACAATGTGAAAACATCACATCAGATGTGAAAGGGGTCGCTCATAGTGATGAACCTGCAGATTAATTATCACCTGAATCTGCAGCGCCGCTCAGCTTTACGGAGCTTTATAGTGAGTTTCACCTCATTATTTAACAGTCTGGCCCACAACTTTACTGTTTTGGTTCACTCTCACCGTTCTCATAGCGTTGTCGTTTTCAGCTGCAGTAGGCAGCTGTTTTCAGTGAAATAGCTCTAAAAACCCTCTGTAAACTACCTGCTCAGCACCAAACAGCAGACAGACACAGTTAGCGACTAGCTGGCGGACATAGTGGAGCATTCAGCAGCTAAAGAGCCCGATATTTCCCTCAGGAGTTGGTAGAAAGCAAAAACAGAGCTAAACGGGAGTGAATATTGGACTTACATTCACAAGGTGGCCAGAAACACGACTCCAAATGAATGATAATGTTGCTCTGTAACTGCTGGATGTGTAAATAAGCAACAAATTCCTGTTAAGTTAGCCTATCAACGTAAAAGCTGATCATATGTCAACCTGTTATGGCAGGTTTAAAGTATAACTGAGGGATTATGACTATTGTTTATCTGCTAATAGTATGTGTTGGTCAGTATTCGATGGCTATCAGCTGCAGCATACTGAGACGGAGAATGACATGCATAGGCAAATAACACCAGATTGTGTGTTGACTGACAGACTCATCACTCTGTTGGTCTTTGTGAACAGCGAAAACACACACTGACTTTTTAAATATCAAAACTATGGATTGTGGCATTTTGCTTCCGAAAATATTTATAGGCAAAGTGTACAGACTGACACTGACTTGCAATGTGTGTTTATCAGATAACAGCCAACCGTTTCAATTTGTAGATTGGCTCACAAACTCCAAAAATAAATGTTGATACAACTTGTAAAAGCTAAAAATGAGAAGCCTGCTAACAGCATTGATCCTGCCCTTGGTTTTATGGGGAGAATTGGGCACAGGGAGGTTATAGTGATGAGACACTATAATATATTTTAAAGAGGTCATTGTCGCAATGATCTCCATTAGGAACAAACAAGAACTAGTGCTCAAAGTTAATCCAAAGTACATCTTAATCTAATAGGACAAACCACGTGTACAACTTCCCAGAATAAAACTGCAGAAAATAAACAACAGTATTAAGAATGCCTGTTTGATCCAAACAAGGGCAAAATACAGGACATTATAACGTGCGGCTGCTCAGACAAAACCAGTGGCCCGTGTAATGTGCCACGCCACATGTTAGAGGAAGAGCCTCCTTTGGTCTACAAGTGTGATGCCGGCAAGGACAGAGAGGGCACAACCTTTGGCATGACGCACCACATTACAGTGTCACAGCCAGTCATGCTCCATCTCCTCTGGGCTTGTTCCAGCAAGACACAGTCTGTCAGGTGTCTCATGAGTGCTAGACTATGAATACACCCCCACAAATATGTGCAGTATGTGCCTTCTAATTAAGCAGTTCATTAATTCATTTGTGTCATATTATGTGACATGGCGGTGCCCTCTACTGCTGAAGCGACTTCCTGGTGGGCTCACCTGAGGGGAATATGTAATGGCTTTGAATTAACACTGTGGGCTACTCAGTTCTCGTCAGATCAGTTTAACTATACTGACCCTCAATGTAATTAATAAAACTCAGTGGTAACAGCATTATGTCAGGCTGAACATGTAGCACTGTAATGTCAGTTATTTATAATGATTCACACAGTGGAATCACATTAGTTAATGTGTTAATGGGAGAGGTGTCTAGTCCAGTCAAAACACTCCTGTGGGGTGTTACATACAACATTTAGCACCCACCCAAACTGTCAGAGAAATAAGAAATATTCCTCAAATCTTGTTACAGCTATCAAAAAAAAGTGTTAATGATAGGTAAATTACTTTCTTTGGTACTTAACTTGAACTTCCCCCTTCCTGGATTTATATGGCTTTATGAATCACTTTTGGAGACATCCAAATGATCAGAAGGGGGTGGTGGTGTCACAAAAGTACACGCAGTAATCCTCATAATCCGTAATCCAAAAACACTCTACCTGCAAGAAATCAGCCATATTAACCTTTTATGAGAATGTGGTATTAAGATTTAATCCAGTTGAGAAACCCCAGTAGTTGTCACACCATTTTTTAGCCTTGGGTTATATTATTGTTGACTACAGTAGTACAAAGAGAACTCTTCATACACCTACTGATCTAAAAAAACAGTGCTCAAAGATTCTGTTACTGGAAGTGTCGATAGAAGAAGAGAAGAGAAGAAGACATTTTCTCTTTACACTTCATCCCTTTTCCCAGCATGCACTGGGTGGAAAGCAGGGAGACAGTGTGAACAGGTCACCAGTCCATCACAGGGCCAACACAGACACACTCACACATATGAAAGCCCGCAGAGACCAGTGCTGAAGGGCAAAGGCACAAAAGCTGGAATAAAATAGTCTGGGACACATCGCATATGGCCACCATCTCCCTGGTTTATTGCCAGGGACACTCTTTTGCATGTCATTCCTTTCCCCATATTAATATTTTGGTTGCTCTCTGTCAAATAAAGGCGAAATGCAATACGTATTTAAATTATATATATGAAATACTGTCTATAAAATTGTATTTTAAGATGTAAACATATTATTTCCCAAGGAGAACATTTCAAACAATAGCCCCAATGAAAAAATTCTGGTCAGTTGTGTTTTGTTTTTGTTTTTTCTTAATTTTTCATTTTTGAAAACTTTGAAAATGATATCTAATGGGAATATTTTATTTTGGAAATTCTGCTTATTCGCTTATTTGCCAAGAGTTAGATGAGAAGATTGCTACCACTCACGTTTGTACGCTAAATATGTAGCTACAGCCAGCAAGCCGTTAGCTCAACTTAGCATATTGACTGGAAGCAGGGGGAAACTGCTAGCCCTATTCTGTTCAAAGTGAAAACACATCTGTTTTTACACTTTGCTTTTTGTGCAGTTTAAACAAACAAGGTATTGTGTTAAAGATTTTTTTTTTTTTTACTTCGGACGGAGCCAGGCTAGCTGTTTTCCCAGAGCTAACCATCTCCTGGCTATAGCGTATTTAGCGTACAGATATGAGTTGAGTATCAACATATTTCCCAAAATGTTGAACAGTTCCTTTAAAAGGTAAAATTATAAACACAATGCGCTGGTGTAAAAGATGTCAATGTACCAAAGCAGCACAAAGCAAAGCAGTCTGGGGGTTTCAGTCATCTCCACAGGGGTGATAAGTCAGCAGTCACTCCTGCACTCCAAATGTAGCTGCTTGGCCCCGCATGAAGCCATAACTCATGCTGCTTCTTCATTACCTGGGATCCTGTGCGCCTGGACCAGCTTTGTTCTACAGTGGAGAGTGTCCATTAATCCCATACTGCTATAATCTCCACTATCTTAATGATGCCACCAAGAAAGACAGAGACAGAGGAGTAGGGTGAAGACAATAGCTTTTGTTCTCTTAAAACATGATGAACCTTTGGAAACACTTAATCTTGTTATCTCACTTACTAGAGAACGACAGTATAATGTTTTGGCTTTAAGTTAAATGTTTTGGTGGACAAAGCCTTTTTATTGTCCTCAGGTAAATCAATGAATCCCATTATCAGGGGGCTTTCAAAAGGTTTTATGATTTTTTTGGTCATGGTTCAATAATGCTGGTAACAGGAGTTTGAACCTTTGAGACAGTTTATAAAGGTGCAGACAAGTAGGCAGAAATGAAACTATTTTATCAATATGAAATTATGACAATTTCACTTTACCCTCTGTGAGCATGCTTCTTTTTTCTCTTTTATTTCCAAAGTGGTGTTGATCGTTTCTTTACAGAAAAATAGGAAACAAATGCAGTGTGTCCTGTATTGTTGGTAGTAGCTAGGCTCTGAGGGAAACTGAAAGCGATCCGCTTGACTTTGCGACAGTGACTATTGCTACTTTAAATAATGGCAGACAGACACAGATTGAAAGGAAAGAGCAAAAAAATGAAAAAACCCTAGACCTTAGTTCTGAAGGACTCTTAAGTAATCATAATTGCCAGTGTTATTAACAAAGGTCATGTTAGTTGGATAGGCATTTAGCAGCATATAGAAGTCTTTAAATTGGCACTCATGGGTTTTCAAAGCACATCTGTTAAAAAGTCTGAAATTATTTCATATGAAAAGGGGAAGAGTCTGTAAGCCATGCTGAACTCAGGAACAATGGTCACAAGGTGAAACAGAATACAATGGGGTGACAAATGCTGCAAATAGTAATGCAACCTTACATAACCCACTTTGTATCAGTGTACTGTGGTTACTTATTTATTACAAAGTTAAAGTTCTTTCTCATGACATGTTGATATTACATTCTCTACCTCCTGTAGATGCACAGATCGATAACAGCTGCCATTTTCAATATCCACAGCTCTTTGAACAGACAACAGACTATTAGGTTATTTGACCTCGATTGCAGTTTTATTCTCACACTTTATTAAATGAACACACCTGCGTAAATGCCCTCTCTCTATAAAGACAGCACACAACCAATCATGGAAAAAAAGTGAAAACATGACTTGATGAAACTCTAATTTCCTCCTCCTGAGTGTGTCAGGATGTACTTAGACAAGATGTCAACATGACTTGTGCCACCTGGACAAGTTTCCTGTTCCTTTTTTTTGTGCTTGAATAAAGTTATTCTGAGTGACAGGAGCCCGTTGCCAAGCCAACCACAGTAAAAAAAAAAGAGAGAGGACAGGGGGAAAAAGCATACAGAGACATCCTTCCTTTCTCAGAGAGAAAAAGATAAGCTTTTACTCAGTCGGGCCTATTCCATTTTGTATTTCATTTCTGCAGCATGGAAATAGTTGGAAGCAGTCATTCATTTTCATTTAAGATAATTGTATTCTCTGGAAATGGATTTTCTGCTAAATCTCTGCTTAAAAATTACAAGAAGAAGAATTTTGTTTGCTATTTAATTTGTTCTAAAGTGATAACAATGACAATGCATTGATGTCACTCAGTGAGTCACACTGGGTGTAAAAAAGAGAGGAGATATTAAATTGATGCGTAAAGGACTTGTTCAATAAGTTGACATCAGCATATGTTGACTTACTCTGGCTCTGCACTGCTGATCCTAACAGACTCTGATTGAATGATGGACCGTCCTCTAATTGGACTATTGGAGACTGAGAGTGACTTGCTATTTCAGGTCTTATATATCTCGCCTAAGGCCATGCTAGCTTTCAATGCGTCACACATCTCCAGTGCAAACCTCCCTCCCTTTACCTCCCCTTCTTGCACAGCAGGACACCTCTGTATGCCTTCCATTCTGCTGTACCACCAAGCGTGATATCCTACAAAGTTAAACACAGAGAAAGGTCAGGGAGGTATTGACAGAGCCCTGCTTAGGACGGTGACATTTGAGCCCAAGAGCGTGTGTTTTATTAAGTGTTCGATAACTCCCGGACGTAACATTGGTGGGGGGGATACATGTGGGTGAGTGTTACATATTGAGGATAGAGGGGATCAACCTGTGATAGCACACTGGCTGACCTTAGGATTACTGGATAGAGATGAGGCTCGGTTGCTGAAGCTGTTGTTAACAGATTGGTCATAGAGACGATCCCTTTCCCAAAATCTGTGCCAAGACCGTGACCTTTTGAGACCACTTTTAACAAATGCTTTGTGAGCGTAATGTGACACAGAGGTTCTGTTAGATTTTAATTCTCATCACATCTAACTCACAGTTCAGTCTCTTCTCTAGGCCTATAAGTGTGTTCAGATCATGGTCTTGTTATCTGTGTTAATTAATCTGTCCACATTTCTTAAATACTGGTGATGTCCATACACAGTAAACTGATTCATACAGGATAAATTGTGTGAATCTAAAATGGAAATCAATCAGTATCATTGGCAAAACGTGATGCTTAATTTTCTCATGATTCATAACTTGACTTATCTTTTTACTAATGATTACCCTTAATGCTACTACAAACACTCAGTGGACTGTAAAAGAAACCTACCAAAACTTTATATACTTAATTTTTAATATTTAAAGACTGTCCACAAATCCCATAACAAAAACAACAACAATGAATGTATCCTACTAACAAGTATTGTCTGCCTGATATATCTTATTCCTCTGTGTCATAGAGCTCCATTGTTGTCCAAAAACTATTAAAAACAAATCAATGAGGCACACTGTTGCACTAGATGACATGTTCCTTCATTGCCATGAACACACACACTTGTGCATCAAATGTATAAAAATACGCCGCCTAAAATAGTGCCCAACAAATGCCCTATTTACTGTTTGAGTTTTATGCTAAAAACTACAGTGCCCAGCTGTTTTAGAAAATGACTAAGCCTTTTATTTTAAGTGGCTGAGTGCCACAAACAGTGTAGGGAAGTTAGATAGTATTGAGAGACGGGCCAATGCATTATTGGTTTTTGTCTTTTCATGGGATTTGTTAACAATAAGGAAAATATAGAATAAGACCTGCCTTATCCTTTACATGTTGCTTGGATAAAACTGGCAAGAGGTGATTCTTAATTCATTTGCAGTTCATAAGTTAGTGTATCTTTAATACTCATAAATCAGCTACAAAGGCTTAGTGCATTGTGTGATATATATAAAAAGGAACTTACACAAATACACAAAATGTCATCTTACTTTATTTAATCAAACCCTGTGAGAGTAAAAATATTTAAATAAAACATGCAATATACATGCAGTAATATGTATTTAACACCGACTCTTCTAATATGATGCATTATTTGAGATGTGCAAGGAAAGATTACTCAGGATATGTGGATTCAGACTACACACAGCATGCTCCTGTTTGCCATACTTTATCCCAAAAGATCCCAAAGGGATGAGAAAGGCAAAAGTTGTAATGTTCGTGACTCTATTCATCAATCCCTGCTGACTGAATTCATCTTTTCCTCTGGGCAGACCACACACCCTGGGGCAGAATTTCATTGGGCCAAGCTAGAGGAGATTAGTTGCGGTCCAATTTTATAAATTTGGCCAATAAGGTGATTGTTTATTTCTAATTTAAATTGTGATCTGTTAAAGATAAACCTCCTTAAACAAGCATATGTAACAGTCGAATGCTGACAGTTGGATACATCAGTCATAAGATAAGACTTTGGCAAAATAACCACACAAATACTAACAATGTGAGTGCCTATTAGTAGGTGTGAATTACTTGTCACAGTGAAAGTTAATGTGACCACCATCTCTGTGCTTTGTACTCCATTTGGCTGGTTAAGAATGCATGTGTTTAATTCATCTGCTCTGTACTGTACAGTTAGATTGGGCTCATCGCTTGCACAGACGGTCATGCAGAACCTGGCATTAAGAACATACATTTAAATGAACACTGCTTTTGTACCATCAAATGAATGAAACAGCTAAAGGATTTTTGCCCATACCAACACCAACCAATAACCAGTTTTTAGCCTTACAGAGAGTGGGTAAAGCCTCCGAATGTCACACTGTTCCGCGGACCCACTGACTTCTTTTTAATTATAATAAATTCCTCACTCCCACAGTTTTTTCACTACTAATAATGGACTCCTGTGTTATACAGTCAAATTACAAGCTTGGAATACATTGGGTTGATTATCTGCAGGGTCTCAGAAAGGATATTACATTTCTTATGTTGAGTTCTGCAGGCATCCGCATTAAACCCACAACAGAGCACAGTGTGCTCTGGCAATAACATTATGTGAAAATCTCTAAACCAAGGGGCATCAGAGGGGATTTGGTAGTTCACAAATGCAAAACTGATTTGTGAACACCATGAGGAACCCCGTATTAGAGCCCCTACATCTAGGCTTAAAGAACAGGTGAAATTATTTCCTTCTTCTTTCCTTTAGCAACCCTCTTACTGGTAAAGGGAAGCCTTGCAGTTAGACACGATTATTGTAAGTGATCACACATGAGAACCTCTCGCATTGCTGCCTCATTTGTTTATGACTGAGTAGCCAACAGTGGAGAGCTTCAACACATTGTATAATGCCATTGTGAAGTAGCATCATGGATGCCAGGAAGAAAAAACAACAGTGGATGCTAATACAATTGAAGAAAGCAGTTCTTAGCTATTCATTATCAAAAAATGCTGGTCTTTCCCTTGACTTAAAAATGCTTATTGTGTAGTTTTATATGATAAAAATTATATTATATGCAGAAAGACATTGATAGACATACATGCTAAAATATGTGTTAAGATGAGCCAGAGACTTATTACAGCTCTTCAGTACAAATAATACAGTTCAACAAACATCACACATTAATGAATGATGATGAAAAACTAAAATGATGAAATATCTTTTGTATAAAAGTATTTCCAAGAAATATCTTTCTTATTCAAGGGAAAATACTGTGCTTTGTGAGGAACAAAAGATTAATCTTAAACTCCTCCACTTGTGTTATTGTAAAATGTGACTTTCTGACTTTGCTGTCAGAAAGATGGTTTAGTTTATCTAACTGCCAGAACGGTTCATGATATCCTCCAAACAGAGAATAAGAACACAATAAAGGGTCCTTTTTAGTTAAGAGTGGGTGTTTAACTTACGTCTAGATATTGTTCTTGTCTCATGTGGGTGGCAACAGAGAAATAAACTGAGGTGTTTAGTGGTGTCACCCCTCGCTTTCTTCTTATGACTTTTTATGAGGCCACAGCAATGCCTTTGTTACTGAAAGAGGATGGCCATTATTCACACATCTGAACAAGGTCACTTGTGAAGAAAATGTAAACACAGACCATTTTAAGCACTTGAACAAACGGCCAATGCTGTTGTTTTCCTGTTGAGGACAAACTCAACTTACTGAAAAAGGGACATGTACCACCTCTATCTGTCTCCTCTGTCTCTCCATCTCTATTCTTTACTCTGAAGTAGAATCCTCATTCAGCTCTGCTGGTGTGGGGAGATAATATGTTATCATCACTCAGATCCTCAGCATCAGTCTCTGCTGGATTATCTGGTACAAGAGCCAAAACACTGTGTAGCCTGGAACATAAATCCACCTGATGGCCATCTATTGGTTTTAATAAAAAAGTGTATCACTATATAATACTATATCTTGAATGTTTACCTTGAATTTTGTTCAACATATGTGCAAAATGTTCAGGGTCAGCACTTTTCAATTCGATGTTTCAAAATGTGGACATCCAAGTTCAGCTGGAAGTAGTGTATTTATTGGCAAAGCAAGGATTGTTTAGAACATATGGAACATACGGATGAGCACTGGAGAAGTGGGTGATTCTGCAGGAGTAGTTTCTACGGAGGTTTTGATGTGTTTTTGGCACATTTTGTGCAATATTGGAATCCATTATAACTGCTGTGAATTCAAGCAGACTGCAGCTGCCGTCCTCCACAAAGGAGCAAGCTTCAAACCTTCCAAAGGTACCTTTCAAGTGTACAGGAGGTTTCGGAATGTCGGTGAAATATTAATTTAATATTTGTTAGATTATATGGTAACATTTGTTCAAGAAAATATAGATAATGCAAGGGTTCCCCCTTTTCTTTACAGAATATACAGACTATCCAGCTGTAAAGAATAGCCTATAGCTTGATCTTTTTTTGACATAGCTATCCTCTTATCACTTATACTATGTCTGTGGATCTAGGGGAACATGTGAGTGTCTATATGAGATACTGTGTGCATGGCATGGAATTTCAAATTCAAATTGCAGTAATCTAGCCGGCTCATAACAAATGCATGCATGAGTTTCTCTGAGACAGTTTGGGATAGGAAGTTTCTGATTCTGGAGATGTTTCTGAGTTGGAAAAAGGCAAACTTGGTGATGCCGCTGATATGATCCTTAAAGCTCAGTTCCCCCATCCATTGTTACTCCTAGGTTTTTAATATGGTCACTTGTTTTAAAAGATCTGGACACCAGGTACTGGTACAGCTGTCTCTGGGCTTTAGCACCCAAAACCAAATTGTCAGTTTTCTCCCTATTTGGCTGAAGGAAGTTTCCTGCCATCCAGTGGTTGATTTCTTCCATGCAGCTGACAAGTGAGTTAATGGGTTGGAAGTTGTCTGCGGATAGTGAGATGAGAAGCTGCGTGTCATCAGCATAATTATAGTAGCTGATGTTATGTTTATTGATAATGTGGCCAAGGCGAAGCATGTATAAGTTAAATAGAAGAGGACCCAGGATGGAGCCCTGCGGGACCCCACACACTAGTTTGTGACTGTTGGAATGGAAGTCCCCTAGTAAGACAATGAAATTTCGGTCGTGCAGGTAGGATTCAAACCACTGGAGAACTGTACCAGACAGACCCACCCAGTTTTTAAGCCTTTCCAACATGATCCCATGATCCACTGTGTCAAATGCAGAACTTAGGTCTAGCAGTATTAGGACTGATGTTTTTTTTATCACTGTTGATCCACGTCATTGGCAACTTTTAAAAGATCAGTTTCTGTGCTATGATATGTGCAGAAACCAGACTGGAATTTATCATAAATATTATTGTCTGTATAGTAGCAGTTCAATTGCTGATATACTACCTGACATTCTATTTTACAAACCAATGACCAAGAGAGCGTCAGTAATGTTTAGCACTGGGGTGGCCAACAAGATAAACTTTCTCATCCACTTATAGCTCAGAGTTGATGAGGTTTTTACTGGTCGTTCCCAAATTGCAGTTACATTTCCTACAAAACAAACGGAGGAACTAAAAAGACTTAACAGTAAATTTTAAAGAGACGGCTTTATGTTGTCATAATAATTAGGAATTAAGTTTGCAAAAGGTGTAACAGTATGAGATGGAATCATAAGTGCGACTCTTGAGTTAACACAACATATAGGTTACCGTCTTTAACCGAGTTGTCCCAGAATTTATCATTTTTCTGTGGGTGTCTCTATAAAAAGGACTCTAAAATCTTTTCACTGCACCCTTCAAGGGCTGCCAAGAAAAGTAACAATTACTGTCACGGAGAGCATCCACTCCATCATGAGGGTGTTGTAGAGCTGTGGAGGAGAGTTGCCACCCAGTAGTGAAAAGGTACTGCTTCGTCACAGGCTGTAGCTCACAGGTTGGACTATGTACCTACATTCACTACTCTTTCTCCTGAGCACATTTAATGCCAAACATGATATACTATGTCATGCAAAAAAGTGAAAGATATATTAACAGGCCATCAAAACTACAACTCATACACCCTTTCACTTATTATCACAAGGAATTTATGATCATGTGTTTTTAATACAGTTGATCTGTTTCACTCTGCAGCTTAAAAATGAAACTGGCTAACAAAAAGGGAAAAGTGAGGGAGAGAAATTGATGGCGATGGAGAGAGGAAAGGAGTGAGAGAGTGTGTTTTCCATCAGAGTCAACCTTGCCAGGCAATTCAGGCCCCCATTTCAGAGGCCTAATGGGAGATGGACAGTGATGGACAGCGCGTGTGGGTTACTTATTAATCTGGGAGAGGCAATTGGAGAACCTCTATCGACCTGCAGTAAATTAAATAAGGCCTATCCTGAAATGGCATTATTCTCCCTCAACTCTCTCTTTGCTCCTCTCTCCTCAGTCGACCCATTGCAAGGGATTAGAGCAAATAATATGGGAAAATTTAGACACTGTGAAATGATGATGGATATTTACCACACATACACTAAAAGGTATATACAGTGTTAATGCATAGAGATTCATTATCCAATCATGGAGAAAAGCTCAGAGGGTTTGTAGCTAAATTAAAACATGCTTAATGCTTCTATGTTTTTACAAAGTAAAAAGGTTTAGGTTAGGAATTGTGTACTGCTTTGTACTTACTGAATAGTGAATTTAGATATGTTGCTAGAAAAACCTTCCAAAATGAGCTATTTCTGTCATGAACTTTAACAGGATCTTTGTATTTGAAAAGGTTAAGTTAAGAGTAATTGCATTCAGTCGGTTGTTGACTGCTGTTTTGTGCAGAAACAAGGCTGTCAAGCATTTTATGATTCAATTAGGATCCAACCTCGGTGTGTTTATGATGCCTAATGAGCAACAGTTTCAACAGAGCTATTTTTTGTCATGCATACAAGCCCTTGAGAAACACCAGCCCACATGCTCACAGCATCACGACGGCAGCTCAGTGCCCTAGAAAGCGTGCTCACAAGTGTTTTTAAGGACCAATCACTTCCTCACACTGCAGGCTTCAACTTTTTTGATTGGTTGATTTCTTTGCTTCCTTCTTTTTTCAGCAACTTCAGTGCTAATCTTTCACTCGAGCCATTTATGGATAGCCCTCTCAGAGGTTTCATCTCCTCACTCCATCAGATGAAACAGATACGAGAATACGCCTGCGAAGAGGACTGAGAAATTAGCCCTGCAGAAGTCACCTTGTGTCCAATAATAGCCCCAGCTCTGTTGTACATCCATCAGTCTACTGTCAGTTATTTAGGACAACTTTACCCTAAAGTCTTCAGTAGACCTCAGTGTACCAGATACTTTGGCACTGGCCCCCTTTCCCTTATGAAAACTCACTCTCTCAGAAATGACTTGCTGTACTTCTGAAACACAGTCCAGAAGTGACTGCATGGTCCACTCTGTACCTAACTACTGGCAAATAATGACATTGCTCTTTTTGTAATGTATTATGCTGTGTAAGGAAAAGGGCATGGTTGCCACTGGGTTGGTGAAGGAATTTTTAGTCTTGACGATCTGATCACACACTCAAATCCCCAGACAGCTAGGAGTGCAGAAGAAGAAACATAATGTAAAAATAGGGATCAAATAATGTTATCAGTGCATCAGTGAAGGAAACTAACATTGAATAAAGCATCAACATGTGATTGTTTGCTCCCAGCCGAAGGAAAAGTAGATTTACCGTGTGTTCTTACCAACTAGATTGCTGGCATGCTTTACACTTGCTTCAATAACGCCTTTCTTGCTCTTATCCTTTATAAGTGATGAGGCGGTGATATGATTCAAGTGCTGAGTGATAGTCTGCTTTGTTAAAGAGAAAGGGAAGGGTCCCATGATGCTGAAGTTGGAAAGTGTGGTTTTCATGATGTGGTTTGTTCATGAAGGTTCATTATTGAGCTTTGGGAACAATATGTGTAACAAACATCTCTAAAATCCTTTCAGTGTACCTTCCAAGTGCTGCCAAGAAAAGTAACAATTACGGTGCTTTCAGACAGCGGCAAGGAGAGGGAGGGCGGCTGCTGTTCTTGAGTGCACAGGTTTTTGGTGCTGCATTCAGAGTTTATGATGGTCCAACTTTTTCAACTTGCCGCCGCAGCTCACTGTGTAACCATGGCAACCACAGAAACTGCAGCGAGGAGGAGCTGACTACTACTGTATCTGTCTCTATGATGAGACACGGTATTGAAGCAACATCAGCTTCAAAGTTTGATTATGCAGTGTGGGACAATAAACGACATTATTGATAATAGTTAGCAAAACTTGCTACACTAATTATGTCATATTGCTAACTGTTACCTCTATTTTAAGCTACAGCCTGCTCTGTTTAGCTGCATGATGAGATTTTACTAGGTGGATAGTGGATAGCCTGTAGCCACCACCGCAGCACTGTGCTGTGCCGTGCTGCCACCGATTCAAAACAGAGAACACTGACATGCACGGCGGCAGCAACCATTCGCTGTCTGAAAGCACCTTTACTGTCAAGGGAAGCGTCCACTCCATCACAATGGTGTTGTAGGGTTGTGGAGGACACAACCACCCAATAGTGAAGAAGTACTGTTTCCTCACAGGCATTACTGTAGCTCAGAGATTGGACTGTAGTTACCTACATACACTACTTTCTTCTGGGCACATTTAATGCCAAATATGACATAAAATCTCATGTCAAAAAGTTGATTAATTTAAATAACCAGTCTTATTGGTACTGGTACTGGATCTATCATTAGCTGATTATGATGTCTTATTGGACTTGAATAAAGTAACTGTCTGTTGCTTTCATAAACAGTGTCAGATGCTATGGTGCTATCATGCCATGTATTAAGGACCTTGGAGGAGGGTGTCTGCGAAGCACTGGTCATCTCTTTTTATGTAATTATGCAAGGGTTCCAGAATGCTGAGGTTTGAATTACAATTGGGATTTCCATGATGTGATTTGATCATGGAAGTTCATTATTTAACAATATGTGTAACAAATGAATCTAAGCTCAAAGGTCCACCTATTGCTTTTCAGAGCAGCATCTCACTTTCTTCATTCAGGAGCAGTTGTGATTTCAGCTTATGAATGGGGAATAGTGAGGTGACAGGGCACCATCTTGTTCAGACTTGAAAAAAATAAGGTCAGCAAATACATGAACATTTGGTCAAGTGGCTCTAAAGACCCTCTGGAGAATTAGGGAGCAATTATGGAAAGAGAAAAGTTCTGCTGTCGAAGGTGACGTACACCCCGCTGCTTCAAACAGTTGAGTGGTGATATGGAGAGGTGAGTGAATGACGGATGTGTTTAGTATGGAGAGCTCTATGAGGAGAGAGGAGGAGATATTGAAGACAACTGCCCCATCAGCATTGTCATTACCACCACTAACAAACTCCTCTGGGTGAGAGAGGCCTACTCAACTGGTCATTCAGTGGATCCATTACCAGGGCATTAAGCATGCAAGACGAGAACAGTAAAACCCATGGGATATGTGCGTGTGTCTTTGTGTGTGTCTGTTTCTGTGTCTTGGTTGGTATATATTATGCTATGTGTGTATGTGGCAAATGCAGTATTTTAGTTCATCCAAACCTGTTGGAAACAAAACATTGTGCCAGATTCTTATGACACATACCTCTTTGGTCATCAGCAAACCTGCCCCTAAAAGCTGTCCAAGGGCATTGTAACATTCCTCTTTAATAAACACCAGGGAAAGGTCACTAATAGCCTTTCACACGCAGAATGTGCATGCAAACACACAAAATCTCACGTGTGGACACAAATGTGTAAATGCATTCACACACACACACACACACACACACACACACACACACGATTTCAAAGGGGATGACACAAGCCAAGGTGCTTATAGAGACCAAAGTGTCTGTCTAATGGAAAAACCATTTTCTTAAGTACTTTGTTGCACCATCTGCATTATTTGCACAGTAATTGCTTCTGTAGTCTGCAGGTTAGAATTTGCAACCTCCAGGGCAGTGTAAATAATGGGGAAATGATAATAGTCTTTTATCTCTGCAAATGCACAAGTGTGTGCGGATTTAATGAAAATCAATGTTAGGCATTATCATTTTTTTACAATTGGTAGCACACATCTAGCCAGCGCCCCCCCTGGGGTCAGCTGAGAAAAAAAAAGGCGGATGCGGTTGCCGTCAAAATGCTCCATTCCTTGTTCTCTGAAGAAAGAAGTCGTTTGGAAATCCGCATTTGTAATGCATTTGCATTTTTTTTTTCTCAGCTGACCCCAAGGGGGTTCTGTACTGAGTTCACTTTTTCAGTTCTCTTCATCGACATGCAGCTCAGCACAACAGTTAATCCCAAAATGCACTAATGCAACCAAAACACTTCATATACATCTCAGGAACAACTCGAACACTGACATTTGTCTCCCAACTGTAACACTTTGTCACTCATTGCTCAATGACCTAATAAAACACTAACAAAGGTAGCATTACAATATGTATCACGAATCTCTTTGAAATATCTTTTATTTATTCTGCATAAACCAAGATTCATTTACAAAAATAAGGTCACTTCATTATTGCATGGATTGTGCTACCTTACAGTTTACGTCACAGATATGAATTAGAAATTAAACTAAAGTCATTCCAGTAATGCAATACAAAACTATACATATTCATTATACATGCTTGCATAGAATAGCTACAGATATAGAAATACAACAGTGCTAGTCAGCCCTAGGGAAGTTCTCATCCACATCACACCTTATGTCCTCTCCTGCAATCCACCTGGGAAAGAATCTTTTTGCATGCCTGATCTTCTGCAGATAATTATGTCCAGGCATCCAGCATATTGTGTCAAAAAGGGACATCTGATCATGTGGCCTCCCAGTGGTCATAAACTTTCCATCTCCATCAGGAAAAGATTTCCTCTGTGGGGTTGAGGAATGAAGAGCAAGGTGGAAGAAAAAGTGACACCATCCTGGGATGGGCTGTAAACCACTCTGTGACTGGAAGAGATGGTGAAACGCCACATCATCCTATACGATTACAAAACGTTCTGGATTCTGCTTCACTGGCCCCCCTTCCCTCACCTGGCACAAGTCTTTCATAGAGGTCATCAGTGAATGAAAACAGGAGCTCAGTGTTGTATGTCCCAATTAGGATTTTATGGATTTTTATCTTTTTAGATGTAGATGTCGAATATTACGTACGAGTGAGAATACAGTGAGATCCATAATTGAGTCCACATTGTCTTCTGTTGAGCTGACTGTGTGAAGAGTTTTGAAAAAGTGAACTCAGTATTAAGAAATGTGTGTTACCAATTGTAAAAAGCTGTAATGTTTTGCAGATTTGAACTTTTCAACCTCTTCTCTTTTGTGTCTCCTTTTAGTACACTTTGACATAAAAACACAAACCATAAGTGCAATTTTGGGGACACTTTCATCCAAAGTGACTGATAGTGCAGTGCTCTCATTTACTTGTCCAGAGAGCCATGTAAATCCTATGACCACATGTTGGCAAGTCTAAAAGCATAAGCACATTATGAAATCAGTCCCAGCTGTACAAAAGATCCACAGTGTCTGTTGGAGAAAAAAGCATTTAGTAATCGGAGATGAGTATGATCTTCAGCTGGAAATATTCTTAATTGCATACATCTTGGGCCTGGGTGATATCAATCCCACCCAGGCCATCTTCATTCCATCAAATCCAACAGAATGCTGTAGTTGTGACGCACTGGAATAGGAGATGTTGGAGTAATCCAATAAAGGCATTAGTGTACCATTAGGAGGGCGCTTCCTGGCTTTAGAGGGACGCACAGAGCCTTGTTTAGCCTAATAGAGCGTCCCTGTTAGCGTTTATTTATGGCAGCAAGATGTCAAACCACTTAGAGGTGGAATGTTGCCTGTCCATTAAGGCTGCTGTCCAATGGGAAGCCTCAGAAAGAAGATCTTAGGGCTTGGCCTTTGTCCAGTCTTCTTGTTTGTACCCCTTTTAAAAAATATATTGCTTCGGCCTTTTCAACCAGCAAAAAAAGATGTGTAACGTAAACGTTCATACTTGCTGCATACATACTTTATGTCTGAACATGTCAAAAAACAAAACTGTGAGAATGTGGAATGACTGCAGAAGTACAACATGAACGTGCTTACAGGCTTGACTTACAAAAAATAGTAATGTGATTACTGAATATCAAATTGTAGTCCCATACACTACTATTTACTGTAACGCGTTGTTGTCCAACACTGCCCTCAATATGGGTTTGACTAAAATCAAATTCAATTGTGTCAGCCTGAATGGGCTATTAGCGAACAAGTCCACACAACTGTAATTGTATTCACAAATAGAGCATACACAAACGCAATGGTCGAAACCGCTGGCCGGCTTTTGGCAGTTTGCATGTTCTCTGGCTTCCTCCCACAGTCCAAAGACATGCAAGTATTGGACTCTGAATTTCCCATAGGTGTGCATGTGCGCATGAATGGTTGCCTTTCTCTACACATCAGCCCTGTGACTGACTGCTGACCTGTCCAGGGTGTACCCCGCCTCTCGCCCCCAAAAACAGCTGGGGTCCCCTCTAAAGGATAGATCATTATAGCTAATGGATGATGGCTAGAATAATCTAAATAAAACTACAGTCAGTCAAAGTAGACAGACATTACATTCAGACAATAGGTAATTCTTGTCAGACGAAAATGGATTTTTGTTCATTCCAAGCTAATTTATTGCTGTATTTACTTGACATTTCCAGCAGACAAAAACACTGAGACTACTGGCTCTATTCAGAACCCCTTCTAACTGATAACACTCATAAGCTCTTGTAAGCTATTGTCAATAAGTACATCAGACAACTTCCTTATTTGCTTCACTGATTTTCTGGCTTGTTTGATCTTGATACAGTGCTCTTTACTTTGATGCCATCACGCACAGAGGAATGAGTAGCCTTGAGAGATGAGAGGAGCTTGTGTAATGCCAATCTTTGGTATGCCTATGATATTTGCAGGATGGGCTTGTCAAACACAAGCAACGCAGAGCATCTACCGTTTGCAGATTTTTAAGTAAACTCACAGAAGCTGTGGGGGTCGAATTACTGACAGCTGCAATTCAAGAGCATTCAAGAGACATAAAATAAAAGAAACAACAGGACTTTTTTGTACACAAACACATAGCCAAACACCAAATTCAATGTGAGATTGCAATGTGAAAGAAGCACAATAAAAATTTAGGGTTTTATTTTTATATTTGATGGTTGTGTTTCTGGGTAATGCACATGGTAAAAACCTTAAAACAAGTATAGACTTGAAAATATTGGTTGTGACCTTTTGTCTTTTCTTCATTCAAGGATTTCACAAAACTGAAACCTCATCTGTGTGCAATAATTCAAAAGCTGGTAGGGTCAACAAAGTCAGGAGAAACACATTTTTAAAAAGTCAGGGAGCCGTTAAAAGCAAAATTGAATATGATCAGTCGGGACACAAAACACAGACACTAAGACCAAAACAGAATACACAATTCTGTCTTCTGTGTGCTCTGTATACCTCTTTTTTTTTCATTTTGTGCAGTCACACCTTATTCAGGAAGGTCCATGGGATGTGTCCACTCCTACTTCACTTGTCAATAAACTGCATTCAGTTGCATGCAAGTGAAGTAGGTTGATGAGTCTATGACAGGATTACAAATGATCAGTTGTTAAACCTGCATTAACAGACTCTTTTGCCACTTCAGGGCAGTGGTACCAAGCAGTAAAACACAACACTGACTATAATCGATATTCTTATTTTCAATGCATTAAATGACAATGTGAAAGGAGCCATTGTGATGAACATGCAGAGAATTATCGCTAAAATCTGCAGATCCCCTAGGCTTTACGGAGCCCATTTTCAGTTCATTGTTGAGCCGTCTGCCCCCAACTGTTTGCTATGTTCTCTCATAGCATCGTTTTCGGTCACAGCAGGCAGCTGTTTTCAACAAGAAAATTCTAAAAACCCACTGTACACCAACTGCTCAGCACCAAATAGCAGACAGACACAGTTAGCGACTAGCTGGTGAACACAGTGAAGCATTTAGCAGCTAAATAGCCAGATATTTCTCTCAGGAGTTGGTAGAGACCAAAAAACAGTGCTCACAGAGAGTGAATAAACACAAGAAACACAACTCCAAATGAATGATAATGTTGCTTGATAACAGCTGGATGTGTAAATTAGCAACTGTTTGCCAACAAGTTTGCCATATCAACTTAAAAAGTGATTTATGTCAATATTAGTATTGTTTCTGCTGCCCACAGGAGGCCAATATTATTGCTTTTTTAAATTCATCTGGTAAAATTGAACAGAGCAACATTGGCATTTATTTGGAGTAAAGTTCTGTCCACCTGAAGAATCTAAGTTCATTTATATTTATTTATTTATTTATTATTGGTTTGTTTTAGTCTTCCCCAGGTCCTGAGGCAAATATCTGTCACTTTAGCTGCTAAATGCTCCACTATGTTCAGCTTGTTGCTAACTTTGTGTGTCTGGGTTTTGGTGCTGGGAAGGTGGTGTATAGTGGGTTTATTGAGTTTTTCACTGAAGAAAGCTGAAAATTAAGCTTATGAGAACAGTTAGAGTGAATCACAACAGTAAAGTTGTAGGCTGTAAAACCAAAACAGTTAGCTGAAACATGCTAAAAAAATTGGAGAACTGAGGGGTACTGCAGCTAGCCAAGCCTGCAGACCCCACTTTGAACCACTGCTCACATCTACAATGTGTTAGTGATTCAAATAAGTCTTGTATTATGTCCACTGACAGCTATTTCTTTTCTTTGGAGGCGAGATTAAGAATGTGGACATCATCTTCCTATACATCTTGCTAACTTTTTAGCTACATCCATGAATAATCACAACAGAAAAATTGCCGCAAAATTGGCAGCAACGGTGGATTGACGCAGATGTACAGGATGTTGTAAACCACCTTACAGAAATAACAAGTCTTGAATGTGTGTATTTCTTTCTTTTCATGGAAAACGTTAACTGCTACCACAGCTGTCGTGTCAACTGAAAATAATGTTGACAGGATACGTCATCATTATATACTGACTAGAATACAACCATGAACAGCTAATATGTCAGGTTAAATGAATGAAGTGAAACAAACTGGTATTCTGATTATCAGGTCATAACAGTGCCATCACATTCCCATATTTCCTTTCCTCTCAGCTCACTGTCAATCTTTTATGCTTAAATGTAAAATATGTTGTTTCCAACAAGCAACACTGACTTGGAGGGTCATTTTTGGGATTTGGCGGCACTGTGAACTACATACTGTATATCATCACAAACTGATAAAAGTGGTGGGAGCGACCTTTGGTCTTTGAACACAGCTAGAAAGCTGAGACTAGCAGAGACTAGAAAGAGCATGCACAACTAGACCAGAGCATAAAAAATAAGAAAAATTGGGTATTTTTCTCTCTCTCTCTCTCTCTCTCTCTCTCTCTCTCTCTCTCTCTCTCTCTCTCTTTTTTAGTCACAGCAGTTAGCCAATAGAGGAATGTCTTTCTGAACCCTGTACAGAAATGGTGTGTCTTGAATTATGACCAAGCTGAGTGGGTGAGCATATGGATAAGGATATTGGCCCCAGCAAGGCTCAAAGAGGCTGCAGCAGTGCTCCATCAATATCAGATTTTAAATTGGAAAAACGTTTGTGTGTCACAAGGGGGCCGGACCGACGGACTACTTGATGAATGGGCCGTCTTGTTGATTGATGGTCAAGGAGGAGCGGTCAGGTGGAAAGTTATGCCACTCCGTGTCAATATCAGGTTGTTTGCCTCTCATGCATAGCGATACCAGAAAAAAAAAGTGTGCACTAAGTACCCTTGACATGACCATTTTACTTTTTGCTGGTTAGACTTGCAGTCAGCATCACCATGAGCCCTATTCAAATTGCTGTTTCCCAACAGCAAAGGAGGACAGAGAGCAGGGCCATCCAATCATTGCTCCATTTAGACCATGTTCCATGGTAAATGTCTTTGTCCCTGTGAGTAAACAGAAACAACCCTTACAGTACATCATACTTACAGATTACATAAATGCATGTATTCTTAACCAAGGTTGCACATTCCCAAATCCATATTCAGCACAATCAAGGACACACACACACACAGACACACATCCAGTAGCAATAAATGGCCTTCCTAATTAGCTTTAGTTATGGGCATTCACACTGCCATTTGACATTCTCAGCACTTATAATACAATCCCAGGGGTGTAGAATAGCATAACATTAGGAAGAGGCTTTATCATAGGGAGGGATGGCTGTAAATCAGGCACCTGAAACTCCATTAGCAATTCCAACCAGCAGGGAAGCCTGTGTGATTGCTGTGGGACCGGTTGCTCTCTTCTTGCTGATAATGATGACTCATTCAGATGCTGGCTGCCTAACAATGCTGATACTGAACCACAAAATGAAGCTTGTGATGGAATTCAATTCAATTCAATTCAGTTTTATTTATATATTTTATTTATAAGTTATCTCAGGGCACTTTGTCACAAAGAGCAGGTCTAGACCGACTCCTTATGTGTACAGAGACCCAACAATTCCCACCAAGAGCAAGCACAAGCAACAGTGGCAAGGAAAAACTCCCTTTTAACAGGGAGAAACCTCGAGCAGAACCAGGCTCTGGGTGGGCGGTCATCTGCCTCGACCGGTTGGGTTGAGAGAGAGGGGAAGGAGAGAGAGAGAGGGAGAGAGAGCATGAGGAAAGTGAACATGCAGTAGCACAGCACAGTTGAGTTCTACATACTAGTATTAATGTTAATACAAGTAATACTAATAGCAATATGGTAGTAGTAATACTAATAATAAGTCCAAAGATAACAATAACAGCAGCAACTGCCGAGCAGCAGCACGGGGGCAGTGGATGGCCCGCATCACAGATCCAGGCTCTGCAACCTCAGATCACGACTCTGTAGCTCTGCAACCGTAACAAGAGGAAAAGTCGGGGTTACCGAAAGTAGTAGGATTCATCCTCTGGGGACCATGAATGTCTGTACAAAATTCCATGGACATCCATCAAGTAGTTGTTGAGAGTAGTTCAGTTGGGACCAATGTGGTGGACTGACCGACTGACATTGCCATCCCTAGAGCCATGCTGCTAAAATGGCTAAAAATAAAGAGAAAAATCGTTCTCAACCACAAACACAGCCAACAAGGTGTCCAGCCAGGGTGAAAGCACTTTTACCCCACTGCCATCCAGACATCCTAACCCAAAGCATATTTTTAATCCTATTAAATATAATGGAAGAATTACAAAACTACCATGTTCCTCAAACAAGTCTCTCAGAAACTAATCTAAAACATGGACATTTGCACCGTGCATTATAAAGTATAGTAAGACATGAGAGAGTGAAAGGCATTGTTGTCTTGTAATATTTTTATCAGCATGCATAAAGCTACAGCTTTACTATCCCTGTAGTGTCAGCCCAGTGACTGAGGAAATTGGGAATGATGGTCACTGCCATTGTGGATGATTAAATGTGAACGAATGAGCACACATCGCGAAACACAGCTCCCACCATGCTGTGCTTTGTTGCTTTACCTTTCTCCCAATGGAATAGAGGATGAGAGACTGTCACCTGGTACGTGTCACAGAGAACAGTAATGAATGGCAGGGGAGGGAAGAAAGGGGAAGAGGATGAGAGAAAATGGGAGGACAGATGGCATAATGGGGAAATGAATAGATGTAAGGAAAAGAGAAAGAAAAACACAGGTGTAGATGAGAATAGAGTGGGACCAACAATAGGGTCAGGTTCTTTTAAAATGACAGTTCTAAGATGTCAGTTGTGGGCTCACAAAAACCCTGTGAAGAGGGCCTTTCTATATGTGTCACATCCAATATAGGCTTCAAAAAGAGTCCGCTTTAAATTCCAGAAAAGGTATTCTACATCTGTCAACAAAAAGAAAGAGGCACATGGCTAAATGGAGTGAAAACAATAGAGATAGAGATAACATGTGCATGACTGTCTTTGCCCCTGTCACAGGGAACAATCCAACCCACTTAAACCAAGGGACATGCATCTTAATATTTTGGATGAATTGACTGAAAGCAAAACCTTTATTTTCATAATGCTATTGTTCATTGATTAACCACAGTTTAGCTGTGACTGACAGAATCAATAAATACACATAATAATAGCCTTCTTACAGGGTTTTCATTGACTTAGCTACTTATCTTATTGTCTCAGCACAAAAAAATGCCAAGTTGTTCAGCCAATCATGAGCTGTGTTGTCAATCCTATGAAACTATAAACAGGCACAATATTTCTCTTGATCTAACCAGTACCAGTACCAGTACTTATAGATACAGAATAATTATGGATATTGATTTTGAGCAGCAATGTGACACTATGATTAGAGAGACTGTCCCATACATAGATACGCACATATTCAGTCCCTGATGTGTTCTGATCTTCACCTGGCCCTGCACTCAGACCATTTTGAGGAACCACATGGACTTCTAAAAGGATTTGTGAATTGACCTTTCAATAAACCCCTCCCCCTAACAGCGGTTATCCAATCCCAGCTAAGCAAACATAACACACACACAGAGATGTCTTGAGCGTATCAGCTAAAATAAAGCAGATCAAATTCTGATCCTTTCTCCACTGTAAACTATTGTGTTATGTTCACCTCAGCCTGCTCTTCTCTCGCTTTCTCATTAAAGAGCAGTGTACAAAACATTCAGGGTAGCAGCTTTTTATTTTTAGTCGTAGCTTTCACCAGTTAAAACGACAAAACATTCCCAATGGCTGATCATATGAGCTGTTGTTTATTAATGTTAATTCGGCGAGTAACTTGATAACAGGGCAAAATTAAACTTGTCTGTTGTCTGGTTAAAGTGTTAAAGTTAAATTACCAGAGATAGCCTTACATGAGTCAAACTCATCAGATAGTTCTCAACCTCAAAGCCTTTTTTCTTTTAAAAGTGAAATATATTGTTTGGAAATCTGAACAGTAAAAGTAAAAGTACATTTTTCTTTAATAAGCATTCAAAACAAGATATGTTAAGTTCATTTTCCTTATAATACTGTACCATAAGGGGGCTAACAAGCTACTCTGAAATACAAGAACAATGCTGTTACTTCATTTCCATGTCTTCTACATGGATCATCAGATGTTGACATTTTGCCCAGGACATGCCATTCTTGAGCATAATATCATGTATGCAGCCATCAAGTGCATATTTACAAGCCTTTTGCAGGGTTCTTACTTTAAAACCAGTCAGCCAGAGACAGTGTTTTCAACAAACTCACAAAGTTAGTGTTAATTAGCTTGCTAGCTGCCACTGACAGTTGGTCTCCTGCTAGAAATGAAAAGCTGCTTTTGTCTGAAATCGAGAACCCATAGTTTAAGAAATTCCTAGTCATTTTGGTGGCAGATCTGCCACTGTTATTGTCAACTGCATATGTGCCATGCTAGAATGGAAAACTTGACAGGCATCGCAACAATAATTAGGGACAGGGCTTAGCGAAGCGTCAATTGACTTCCTAAATCCGTTGTGTGAAGTATGGCTTTTGACATGCTCCAAAATTGATCTTAAACTGACAAAATGTGCCCTTTTTTAAATACATTTTCTGCATTTGTTAGCCATACATCAGGGCAAGGAGTCTCAACATCATTTGAAGCAGGGTCAAAGTATACAGGCATTAGTGTATACTCTAAGATCTGCATAAAATTAAAAAAGGGATGACTGCTGCAACAAAACTCTGGAACTGGAAAACATTGTTTTCCACCAGATATTGATACTGTGCCAGTAATCTAAACAAACATTATAACCTGTCCACAGTGTCAATAACCTGGAATTTATCCAATATTTGCACTACATGAGGTCTCTTGTTTGCCATAGGCCAGGTTAGGCCTGATTGAACTGGCAAGGTTTGTCATTTGTCTGATGCGGTGAAGAGTGAGACAGTGAGATCCAGATCTATTTCTGGATGAAAACCATGCCAAGGAGCAAGCAGGGTGGATAGCTGTCCCCTCACTGTCTAACTGCCTTGTATCTTGGCTGTAATTCTTATGCACTCAATCAATCTTCTATATAGCTATTACACTGAGACCTTGCCCTTCTCTTTGTAAAAAACAAATTAAATGATTACAAAGCCAATAATTGCAGGTTTTTCAAACCTGTAAATGCGATAGAAAGTTTGTTGAAAGGTTGTTGAATAGAAAGAGATGAGATCTATTAAGCTCCATGACAATTCTGTAGTCATATACCTGTCTCAGACAGATACATTCATAGCACCAGATAAAAACAGCCACAAAAAAAGCAATAAATCAGGAAGAAGTGAAAAAGGACTGATGGATAAATAGAAAAATGAGAATGGTGAAATTCACAATGATGAAAGGAGGACGTCAATGAAAGGTGGCCACACAGGACAAACCAAACAAGGACAAACAACACAAGAGATACAGCAGGTATAACACAAAGATGAATGAAATAACTAAAAGGAACCTCACAGAGGAAAGATCTACTCCAGATGGGGAAATTTATTCCAATTCTTACTCTCACCACATCCTCCTATAGGGAGAACCCCATCTGTGTTCACTCATAACAATGTACAGAAAATAAATCTTTACTCCTCCTGTGGCTCCCTCTCTCCCTGCTGCTTACTGTATGATAAAGCAGCTCTCTCCATGGCAGAGTGCTTGTGTAACACGGCTTGCTCTTGGCCCCGAGGCCGTCAGGCATTAGCCACGGTAACATGGATACTGACAGGAAGAGGAATTTATTGCTTCACTTCAGTCCCTTTTGCCAGCTCCATATTCCCCACTGGTCATTTAATGGGAAATGGTGATGAAAATTGTGAATGACATAAGTAAATCTTCATAGGTAGCTGACTTCAAATATTTATGTTAGAGGCCCCCTACTGTGTTGGTGCTACTGAAGCTGAAACTTCCATCCTGAGGGGAGAGATGGCAATTTAGAGCCTAAATTTGCTAAGACACGAGTCAGCCTCTAAAGGATTTTTGAATATATCAAACCTGACCAGTCAAATATTGCAGTATGGCTATATTAAACAGGCAACTAACTTATTTTTGGCAAAAATATAACATGGAACCTCAACTCCACGGTCACGATTTCATTTTATTCTGTGCTAGGATGCCATGAAACTAGCCACTTCAGTAGTTTTACATTCTTTACATTTACATTCTGTAGCTTCGCTTTAGATTTAGAACCTCAATATCTCTGCCTTATTGAGCAGCAAAACATCTCCCCCACATTTGGTATCTAGCAGGGAAGATAATGAGTGCAATTACTCAGGAAGTGAATGGAGTTCACCTCTTCAGTGAGGAGAAAATCTGTGTTGCTGTGTCAGTGAGAAAGTTCAACTCCCCACAGAGACAGGGCCACAGCCATCGTTGACTATTTTGCTGACCCACACCACAGGCAAGGCACTGAGCACCCACGCGGGACTGTGACTATCATAACAGCAGACTATAGTTTATTAGGAATGGGAAGATCAATTACCCAACTGAATGTAACCTGTCCTCACAGGTGCTTTGTCCACCATAATAACCATAGTATGCACTATATTAATGTGTCAGAGGTTTGGTTTTTTCAGACTGCTGAATCTGGATGAGTGACACAACCACTGTTGAATTGTGTATTGGTTAAACCATCATTGAGCTTGAGCATTTTTAATACAGCTTTTAACTAAACTCTGAACAACAAACTACAAATTTCAGCTTTACAAAATGCTAAAAATGTTCTGTAAATAATAGCGATAACTGTTATGATTTGGCGCAATATACATAAAATTGAATTGAAATTAATTGAATTAAATATGAAAGGCTATATAAAAGCATGAATTACATGCATCATCAGCAGTAACAGCAGAAAACCTTCCTGTAATATGACAATAAACCAAAATGTGTATAAAATGTGTGGGTTGAAATAATGTCAAATAAGACAATTTAACCATTTACATAGATGTCCAACTGTCAAAACGGGTCACAAAAACGTGCACATAGACATACTGATTTGTGCACCTATGTATGGACACTTCAACTGTCTGCCTTACAGCTGCACTAAATTTTTGTTTTATTTCCTTGAAAGGGAATTGTGCAAGCAAATGCAACATGACAACACATAAAGGATTCCAAATTGGCATCACACACCAACAAAGTTGCTACCAATTTAAGTGCACAGCTAAACAAAGAAGTCCCTTATTTGTAGTGGCAAGGAAGAAAATTAGCTTTTTAGTGTAAGTGTAGCTGTTCTGGTTTTGGTCGTCTAACTGTTAGAAAATATAACTACATTTTCATATTACATATTCTACAATTGCTCCTTTTCAATCACAGGTATGTAGTTTAATGCCGTGAGTACAGACTGTGTAATTGATCCTGTAATCAAAAAACTGGCTTCACTTCTCATTCAGTTCATTCAGGTGGTCAGATAAGTAAAACATCATCGGCATACAGTGAAACAAGGAAATAGGCACCACCTTTACCTGCACTGATGCTACATAAACACACACAAACACAAGACACCTTTGAAAAAAGTTCTGACCATCTCCAGAAGGACTGACCAAAAGCTAAAATCAAAATGTCTTAAAGTCTCAGTTCTGCTATACATCTTCTACACAACAAATGTCACCTCAGATGCCTCAGATGAAATGTGTTTGTATTTTTGTACCTGACTGGCCTGAACAAAGAAAGCACCTTTAATGGTGTCCATTCTACTTTGCATTCTCACCAAATGGTTTATCAATCCCTAAAAGGAACCTGTTTAAAATTAGTTATTATTTCTTGCATAGCAGAACCTATCAACTTCCAGAAAACAAGTGCTGCTCAGCCAAAATGGCCATCAAGGCATTGGGATTTGGCATTGAAACACAACACAACAGACTCAGACTGAGAGATTGTTGTTTCTCAATGTGGAAATTTGACTTCATGTTCTGTAGTCACTTAAATTAGAAGAAATATTTCTGTTACACAATAATCTTGTCATTCCAAAAAATGACAACAACTAATATCTGAGTAGGTGTTAGACACCATCTGTGTTTAATACCTGGATAGGGTTAAGATTGTAAAAAAAAAATAGATTGATGAGACACATCAGATCAGACAGTTAGGAGTTGAAAGGATGAAGTTAAGCAATATACTGTATGTGCTCTGTCTCTCCTTCTAGTACTCTAATAAGCTATTCACAAGCATACCATGGAATTGTCTATAGGTTATATCTCCAGTGACAAGCAAAATGTACATTCTGCTTGTGGTTTGAGGACACTGTAGCCTTCCCTCTATGGCACTGGGAGAATTTGGGAGGCTTTTACAGTAGAGATACTTTTTTCAAAGTCAGGAAGAGGTTGAAACAGAGGTAGATAACCTCAGCTAACTGGCTTACATATCGTTTGAAAACCCTGGGGCTAAGGGTTCACATTCTGCCTCCCGGGCCATCTCTTCAGCCACCTCTCTCATACCATTGCCAGTCTCCATCCATCTACCAGATGCCCTTGGACTTTGCCTCATCTGCCCTGCAATAACTTCTTTCCCTCCAGTCCCAGTCGCCGTGCCCATCTCCTCACCTGCTCCCACTTTCCCTCATCAGCCCTGCAGTTGCCTGACCATTCCCGCCCACTCACACACCTGCTTCCCATTTCTGCTAATCAGCCCAATAGTACATATACAGGTTCATTTCCAAGTACTCGGCCAGATTATCAAAGTTGCCATGTCCCCCATGCCCTTGCTTGCTAGTCTTTGTCATCTAAACCTGACATCTGTTTCTGTTATCATTTGGGTCCTATCCTTACTAGCTGTAGTCAGCAGTCTGAGTTTTCATGTAGAGTTCAACTTTTTGGGAACTTTGACACACATTTGTGGTACTAACCAATTGCAGTGCTGACCTTTTGAGCAAATGGAGACCTGGAGAACCCTAAATGGAAGAAGCTATCACTTTCCAATTTTATACAACCCTGCTCTGCCGGAACTGTTCTATAAAAGTGATGAAGCATGGCTTGCAGTCAGTCGTTAGACAGGAGTGAAGGGTTCAAACACATAGCTTTTTTTAATTAACTATATTAACTTACTGATTAGTGATTTGCGAAAGTAATCACTATGTCAACAGCCTTCCAAGACCACCATGACCCACAAATGAATTTCGGTGGGCCACTTTTTGGTCTGACTGGGCACTAACAATGACTGTGTGTGATGTTTCCCCTTCTGACACAATGACAGTAACACTTACACTTGAGTGGAAGGGAAGTTTTGTGACAGGCTTGTGAAGCTGAGATGGAGCTGGGTGTTGGACTGTAGCTGTCGTGTTCATATTCTTGGCATTGTGTGTGCTACAGCTATACTGTCAGTTGGGGAGAGGTGTACACTGTCTGGGTGGTTGAGCATGATGATGAGGGCACTGGCCTAGTGCTCCCATGCAAAACCTGTTGAAACACACACTAAACTCATTTAATCTGTCCTTTTTCCTCCATCATTTGGCTTAAAACCTACCTTGTACCCAGTGATCCCTCTCCTCTTACTCAACACCTCCTTCACACTGTTTTGGTACTTAGTTTTGCAATCATTTTGCTTAAGAGTGTTTTCCATTCCCAGTTCTCCACCTCATCTCCCTCTGGAAAGACTTGACTTCCATGCCTCTCTTGTTTTCTGTTAAGGACGTATTTAAGGTTTTATTTTGGAAGAAAGTTAAACTGCATGAAAAGTAACCTGTTTTTGTTGAAATGTACACATAAATTAACATAAATGGGTACAAAATAGCGAGCGTTTGGTATCCTGTCTATGTCAACCACAAAATAGTAAAAAGCTTGTGATCACTGAGATAGACCTTCCAAAATAGTTTTTGTCACCCCTGAACTACAGATGAATGTTTTACGTAACAGAGAGTAAAGGTTGGGGTTGGGGCCTTAGCTGGGTACTGTAGCTTTTAGAAAACATAACTAAACCACTATTTTCATCTGTGGATTAATACACATTTGGTTCCCTAATGAGTATTTATGGCAGCAGGACAGTGTATGTGGGATTGAGTAAAAATTAACTACAGTGTGTGTGTGTGTGTGTGTGTGTGTTCATGATAATGACGGAACCTGTCACCCAGTGTAATGATGTGACTTATTGATGTGTTTTTTAATCGATTTTTTTTTTTTTGGACAACAATGGAGCTCTATCACACAGAGGAAGAAGACTCAATTCATTGTTGGTTTTGGTCTTTCTGTGGGATTTGTTGGCAATAATAAAAAAAAAAGAGAATGTCACCAGCCTTATCCTTTTTAAGTCCCCCATGCCACTGAAGAACGCAAATGTATTTTTAACCTGGCAGACAAACTATAATTTCCCTACACTAGTAAGACCACACTTTTACATTTATGGTGGCTGTGTGTGTTATTGTACACATAAAATGGCCACTGCAACACCAGGGTTTGCTATGATTAATGTGATTATGTTCTTAACTAAAGTTATAATAATTGCAGTAACATTCATTGGGAAGACAAAGAATGTACAGTGAGTTTCTAATGGACAATGAAACTTAATCATATCTACAAACTGTTACATTGGTGATTAGACTTAATGCCAGTAAGCACTTGTCAGCTATAAGAAGTCTGACAGCTAGTACTTTGATATCTGAGTTAATAAGGCTACATATGACATCTATAGTGTTTAATTGTGTTTACAAAGTCCCATAGACAAATTATACTGAAAAAATAGTGTCATTATATAGGGGGTTGACAAATGCTTCTAATTGCCATGCAAAAGATGATGATGTTTATCAACGCAGTGATGGAAATAGCTTAATCAGAGTGTTGCCTTAATTGCTGATTGGGTAACAGTTACTTTATGAGGTAGTGGGTTGACAACACAAGCCAGCACCAGTGTATGGCTTAAGTGGGATACTTAAAATGATATTGCACTGAAGGGGCTCGAAATATTGAATGTGTAATCTTGTGGCAACATGGAGTGCATCAGGCGAGGAAACATTGTCAATGAAGTGTTAATTCCTGAGGTAGGTATGGTTGCAAGTCCATAGCGAGCAGTTCAATGTATCTCCTGTAACATTCACCATCACCAAGCCCTAGATTATATCATTATATCATCTAGAGATATGAAAAACATCAACCTTGTTTGCTCTTCCTGCTGTTTCACTTCCAAAGGGTGGTTTTCATGTACAACTGGACAATCCTATAGTTCACTGGATTTCCTTAACATGCACTGCTGATATTCCCACTGCATCCTGACCAAGGTGGAGCACTCATCCATGTTGTTTGGCAGTCTCAGATTTCCTGTGACCATAAATGGGTGGTAGGATTTTAAATCTCTCTCTCATCTTCAGTCATGGTCTCTCCTCTGCGGTTAGGCAAGTAGTGCTAAAGATTCTTTGATGTTTGGAGCACCTTGGCGTGATCAGGTGTTCCCTACTGTGAGAAACATCTGTGCCAAATCTAGTTGTTAAATCCTATAGGTAAGAAACTTGAAAGTCCTATAGGTTTCGGGACACAAGTGCAGTGAAAAATTAATTGTAAAAAGAATGTAGGCGCTTTACCAGGAATACGCTACCTTCATACCTGTGTTTGGAAACCACTAAAAGACAATGTTATTGTCTATGCCATAAGGAAGTAAAAGTCATGTTCTCTTTACACACATTTTGGCCGTACTCAACAGTGGAATACATGGAATAACCTAGAGACCTCAGAGTGAACAATTTTCACTGGGACTACTTTCTGCCATAGACATATATGGCAGCAGTTTCAGAAGAAGATATTTCAAAACCTTTTCTCTACTGATTGCTTACTCTGTGGTAGCCTGGTTCCACACTGTATCCAAATCATACATTTGTTTAGTGATTCCAACAGGTCTGGAGTTGTGCCCTTTGATGTATGTTTCCCCCAATTAAAGAAACAATTGATCATCAGAGTTTAGTAGGTAAGATTAAGACAGGGGATGTCATCTGCCTAAATGGCTAGCAAGCTACTCAACTACATTCATAAAAACGATAGAAAAATGGAAAATGGTGTGCGATTTCTGAATAATTGCTCTCTTGATGCGATGAGTCTCATCATAGACATTCCCAACCAAGAGATAAGTAAAACCAAGCTTTCATTGGAGGCTGCCATTAATGTGACAGGACAAACCCACACCCAGAAATGACCAGCACAAATGAAACATATACTGAACTCAATTGAAAAACAAAAGGGAAAAAATCAAGGCCAGTGAGTTACAAAATTACAACACACCCTAAAAGACTACAAAAACAACACAGTGTTACCACTGGCTAAATCCCAGGTCGTCATATCAAAAAGCCAAAGCAACGAGACACTCCCAGAATTCTTTGATGGATTACACATGCTCAAACAATGACGATACTACAGAGAGAGGAAATCTCCCGTGATCTGTTTCCTTCTCTTCATCAACATTTGCACAATGAGCCTCTCTTTTTAGATGATGGACCAACAAGGAGACGTGGCCAGAAATGTACTCATTTACAGATGGTATATTACCACAGTAATAAATGCAGCAAGTGTGCAGATAGTGCCGCATTGATTACTTTTTGTTCACTCAAAAAGGAAACACAAAACATTGGACTATCTAAATACTGTTGGACAAGCTGGATGTAGAAAATGACAAAAACTAATCCCTAACATCTACTATTAAGTTGTCCAAGAACAATTTTCTCAACCCCCACTGTTATCATTGAGATCAGTGTGGCAGCTGACAATGTGGAGAAATCATGGATCCCACCCTCAACAACTGGCTCCCTTCTAAAATATGGAAAAGACATGTCTTAATAATGAGCTGGATAATAAGCCTGAAGCTCTGATGCCAAGAACGCAAGGTTACCTGTAACCCCTGTTCTCTGATAACATAAGTAAGCACACAGTCCTCCAAATTAAATGACAAAATACTTTATCTATGCTCTCTGGAACGACACATAGCATTTTCTGATCTGACACCCCTATTGGCAGGAAGACAAAAATTGTCTGTGCCTTCAAAAACCGTAACAAATCCCTGTTGAAAAATAAATTTATTTTATGATGTGACAACACTATGGTTAAGGTCCGGTTAGGTTTAGGCACAAAAATGATTTGGTCAGGTTTAAGAAATGATCGTGGTTTGTGTTCAAATAATGACTTGTTAAGGTTATGGAAACATGGTGGTTTGTATTAAGATGAGTACTTCGTTAAGGTTAGGGAACCTTTGTCAGCATGGTTACAATAATAAACACTTTGATTACGGGTTAGGGAGCGATCGTGGTTGACAGTCGGTTGGAAACGAGAAATGAACAGCGCTCTCCCAGGTTAAATTCAATGTTTTGTTGCTCGAAGGCGTGGACACCTTACTGTATATCGAATCACGCATGATGATGTGCGTCAACCCCTAATATAGGAATGACATGTGGCTCCCCCTGAGGTGAGTGTGCAAGCCAATACTGGCTGCAGTAATGATTTAGAGGCGTCTGACGACAATGCTAAGAGCATTCCCCATAGTGAGACACCTCACTCATAAGTAACAGTTCAAGTTAAGTATTCTCCAGCCCTGATTTGTTATTATCTATTATTAAATATTGTATAACTTGTTATTCGTAAGTCAATAACGTATCAATATCGATCAATCAGTATCAAAGCAGTTAAAAGACATAAGTAATTTCTGCTTATAACAGAGTGACACAAGCAATATTATGCTGCCATCCTTTTGGTTTTTATCCAGATTTTGTGATGTAAAACAGTGGGCAGAGAGGCAAGCCCAACAAGTCATATCATGATGTTGACGGACGTATTGCATAGACTTGATAATAAGATTTTCAGAGCGTGGCACATCTTCAAAGGATCTCAGAAAATCAGGGCACAAAAACATGCAACAAACATCAGAGGATGTTCTTCAGACAGTGAATGTATTTTGATCATCCCATTTTCATACACACAGTGATTAATTGTGTCAACTGTGGTACTGTAATTTTCTTAACACTCGAAGTGAGCATTATATAAATGAATGAACAGCACTCTTTTTGTGTATGTGTAGTTGTAGTCCAAAGAAAATTCTGCCCACAGAAAGCAAAATCCAGGCATTTTTGTTCTGCTGCACAAAGTATTTTCTCATTCACCTCTTTGGAAACCCCATGATCGAGAGCCATTGGTCACAGGGGGTTGTTTATACTCTCTACCATTTAGCAGGGGAGATTATACTGGAGGCACACCATATTACTGTCTGTCTCAAGCCAAAAAGACACGGTAAGAGCCTCAGTGCAGGCACAGCTGGCCAGCTTTCATGTGCCTCTGGGCTTATGTAAATACCCTCTATGGGCTGAACATTGGTAAACAGCCTTATCACTTTCCCCACCAGGTTTGCACGTTACATGGTTCTCTTTTTTTTTTTCACCTTTCCTCAATGGATGTTAGACAAGTGATCGTGTTGGCCTTGTAGCCCACGCAGATCCAAAGGGAAATTATACATGTAGAGGAAATATGTTTTTAGCTCTGACTACTTAACCAGTGTTGCCAACTCTCACACTTTCACATTCAGTCTCACGCTCTCACGCTGCCCAAACAATCCTCACACCAAAACACTACGACAGTAAGACAGATGAACAGGCGAATGTATGTACCTTTGGTTACATACTGTAACCCCCATTCTATGAGTATAGAAAATTCCACTCTGATTGGTCCGCGATATGTGCACAATGCTTATCACAGCTGTTCTGGCAGAAAACCCTGCATCAGAGGGCGTTTCAGCAAGCCAGTGAGAAATGAGTGAAAGACTGTCTGTTCATGTAAACCCTGATGGTGAATTGAGTCCAAACATGCGCACGTGATTAAGCCCATGGGCATCAAAATCTCACTCCTGCCAGGTAACCAAAGTTGGCAACCCTGTTTTAACAGTAAAGGTGAAGAAGACCTAAAGTTATTCAGTTCAGTTTAGTTCACATGTGTCAAAGGTTATGATGCTCGTAGATTCAGTTAACAATGAGAAGTGATTCCCAATCAGACTAATGTAGTAAATCAGTTTGTATAAAGTGTGTGCAGCTTCTGCAATTCTTAGAGTGAGGTTTCACTTTATTTGTCCCAATTATGATACAACACATAAGCTCTTTAAAGGAAACTAAGGTCTACTACAACTTGGCCTTTATTTTTGCGGTGGATGGTTTTACACAGAAACCACAAGGAGTTTTTTAAGGTGAGACAGCTCACATTGTTACTGTGTGTTTATGGCTGTTTAATGAATATTGCTAACATTTGTAATGGTCTTTGATCAATGCTTTGGTGATCAGCTTGACATGCGTTTAGAGTGTTTAGACTTGGTTACAGCTGATAGAGGTGCAAACACATGGCTTTGGATGGAAAATGTATCACGTTGTTAGGTCAAAAAAAAGAAAAGAAATCAAACCGGTATGCAGAAACCGGTATTTTTCCTTTCCATTATTCTGTGTGACTGTCATCTAATATGAGGTTTTGCAACATAACCACTCTGGCATATATCTGGTGTCTGGTATTTTCTGATGGTAAACACCAGGATTTTCATACATGCTTATGTTACAATGTGATATCCAAATTGAAGGAGGTTCTGTGCTCTTAACTTGTGCAGCAGACAACCAGCAGGAAATGGTATGCGCTGCTTGTGTGAGGGGGGCTTCTGTGCTGTTAATCCGTGATGCCAGCTGATGGTTTGGCACACACACAGGTCATTTTTCATTACCTGCATGAGCTACTGCTACACTGCTAGCTGCCGTTTCTCACATGTGTCATGTTAGCTAGCTAGAGCAGACATGTCTTAACAAAGTGTTCTGCTGCTTATCTTGGTCAGGGCTCCCTTGAAAAAGAGATTTTTTAATCTCAATGGGACCTATCCTGGTTAAATAAAGGTTAAATAAATAAAAATATGATAAAGAAGTTTTGGAAATGCTGCATACAAATTTACCTTCAAACAGTAACTTTACTGGTTTCCAGCAAGTTGCTTTATTTCTAAATACTAAAGATTCTCCATATATAAGCTATTATCAATCAAGGAATCAAGGTCATTTACTTGCTATTTTACAACACAGGGTTGCACAATGAAATGTAAGTTGTAGCCCCTTCACTCTAGAACATTCATTATATACAAATATTTAAAGTTCCCCTCCAGAAATAT